>SNQJ01S0213663.1:15733-26837 GCA_010110895.2 Picea sitchensis | reverse complement strand
TATATATATATATATATATATATATTGCTTGACTTCCTTTTAGAAGATGCACTGCTATTTTGGGGTTTTACAAGATTATATGGCCTTGTTGTCACACTTTTTATATTGATAAATCTTAGGTGGATAGACCATCTATAGATGACATGCTTCAAATACTTTCCAAAAGTTGACACTAGGTTCCTTTGGGTTGTTTTTTTAATATCACATCTAAACTTCCATCACTAAGGTCAAACAAGCATTTTGCAGACCATCTTCATAGAAAAACTTTTGATAAGCTACATTTCTCACAATCGATGAAGATTTTCTAGATTAAAAATACAAATTTATCACTATCTAGTGGTGCAAAGTCCACTGCCTTTCCTTCCAAAACATTTGAAATTATTCCCTTGGCAATATAAGTTGGTTGTAAAGAATGCTAATGGACTAAATTCACCTTTTCTCCTATGAACATAATGTTCTGGTTTTGGTTCATTTGTGTTTTTTTAATTCCAAATTACAAAGTGATTTCAAAATGTAATACTGAGCCTATAATTAAATCCACCATTTCTTTTATTAGCCAAGATACAAGGCTACCAAGTTGTAACTCCAAAGAGAAAATGTCACAAAGGCAACGCCAATTCCTTCACCAGGACACCAAATGAAGAAGATCCCAAAAGCTACCCATCAATAAAACATTTATGTTTACATTTCTCACAAGACCTATGGCAATGGGAATCTCTACGATCTAAACAACTGTGTAACAATCTGACTTTTGTATGAAAAAAAGAAAACCGAGATTCATGTATAATATTTTTATCTTCACTATTATAATTGACATCAGTTTTCTCCTTCAATTCAACATGTTTTAGAAAGCCTGCAATGTGGTTAAAAATTTGTGATGTATCTCATTCAATAAAAACATATTTTTCTTCTAACAATGTATTTGCACCTCTTAATGCTTACGACAATTAAATATCTATATTAAAAATCTTAATAACAATGACAATGATTGATGTCATTATTGTACAATTGATTTCTAGTTGGGAAGGCTATTCTTTCAACAACTTTTAATCCATTTAAAAATAGAACCACATAAGTATTCAAAACCTAACATTCCAAATAATTGTGTGTAACTTTTGAGGAAGGACCCGAGGTAGATGCACCATTGAATAAAATAAGTTTTTTATGCTAAGGGTCCCTTAATGTTGAAATTTTGAAGAGGGACCCGAGTTAGTTAAAGATGCATCATTGAATAAAAGAAGCTTTTTATGGTAAGGGTCCCCTAAAGTCGTAGACACATATAAGTCAAGTTGGCATAAACATACTTTCAAGCCATAGATATGATTAGGTGTGAAGGACCACTTTCATCACCCGTGATTGACGGGTGATGAAGCCTTACCATCGTGCATCAAATTCAACGTGTCAAAAACTAAAGGTCATGAAGACGTGGATACAGGCTAATGTGAAAGTTATGGACCACTTTCATCACCCGTGATTGACGGGTGATGAAGCCTTACCATCGTGCATCAAATTCAACGTGTCAAAAACTAAAGGTCATGAAGACGTGGATACAGGCTAATGTGAAAGTTATGGTTTCACTTACTATATAGCAAATGTTCTAATCATGATTAGAAACCCCAATAACAAAAGTCAAATTTTAGATTTTAACACGGATAGAACTTATAAAATATTATATGGTTCCATTTCTACTCCTTTATGTTTTATAATGAAATAATTTTTATCTTTTAAATAATATAAAAAAAATAAAGTACATATTTTGTCATTCTTAACCATTGACTTGTCCCCAAATATCCTTAAGCAAATTGGGGACATGATAGAGAAATTTATCAAAATAGATGAACATACCCTAGACATGGACAATTTAACAATTGCAAAATTCTATCACTACTACATTTGAGGCTGAAATTCAATGTTTGAAACTGAACAGTTTGCTTTCGGAAAACACTTTTAATGTAAAAAACTGAAAAGTGTAGAAATTTGTCATTTTTTAATTTTTACTCCTATCGTTAAGTTACAACAAAATGTATTTTTAGCATCACTCTATGATGTCGTAACTTCCATTTCACTTTTCTATGTTCAAATAAACTTATAATGATGATGTCACCTAAAAGTATACCAATGTTTTTTAATCATAACTTATCGGTGATTTTGACATGTTCACTGATAAAGCTTTAATTTCAGCCAAACTGAAAAAGCATAAAAATGTAAAAAGAAAAACAACCATTTTTCTAAAGAGATGGAATCAAGTGACATAATAATATAGGTGAATTTCGTTACCCATAATCGAAATTTTAAGCCATTAAAATTTGTTAATGCCACTGAATTCTCTATTTGTAAAATTATTTGAAAGAACTATTATTGTATTGACGAGTGAGTTGAATATTTTGTAGAAGAAAAGACAATATCAAACAACTCAACTCGTGTTGGAGCATCCAACGATTGGCTTATATACAATCTATAATCAATGAAGTATTTTGTCTCACTATGGATATTGATCTTGATGAATGCAATTTTTCTACACATACAAGCAATCATGAGTCTCATCTTAGAACTGAATATCCCAAACTTTAAGATATTGTTTTGGATGGAAGTGCCATTATCCTTTTGCCAAAATGAAAGCAAAGAGAGAAAGAATTAACAGCAAAACATCTAATAAAACACGTTGAAAATGGGTACCTGTAGCTGGGAGAACCTAATATCATCCCTTTCGCAAACATGAAACACATGTTTTGCCCTCATTAGTTTCCAAATTTTTGATATTTTTATTACATTTACATTTATTTATTTGAAAATTATAAAGAGAAAAATGCCTGGCCTTGAACTCCTGATGCCACCTGTAGTAGATGAAAGTGAAACAGGAATTGAAGTTGATCTTATGAAAGAAAATGGCATTGATGTTATTGAGAATGAAGGGATAAATAGGTTTATCCATGGAACATTTGTTTCTATGTAAGAGAATGCGCCCGTGGATGAGATGTATGAAAATATTCATGATGTACCTCTTATTAATAAGGCACAAAACCCCTATACAAAGACTTGAAGACAAGTATTATCTCTTATTTTGTTGTTGGTCAACTTGAAGGTGCTAAATGATATTTTAAACACATGTATGACATAGATCCTAAGGTATGAAAGATGATTCTATATATAAACATATTTTTTGTCCTTTTTTACAGATTGTAATGATATAGTCCCTAATATCCATTATTATTTAGTATATATTAATATATATTTTTCTTTGTAGGATTAAAGGATATTATGCTAACACTATTAAATACTTTAACTCAAGACATAATCAGAATCATATAAGGTATATGAAAGTTTTCATATAGTAATGGATTACTCATATACCTGATGCATTTCCTCAAACATCATATTATATATTAGGACAACATGCAACAAAGTTTAAATTAGGCCAAACATTAGGGCATCGAATCGATCATGTAAACTAATAAGGTTCTCGATAAAATTATTCATCGTATCTATAATTCCCTATTTCCAACATATTTCTTTCATGCATCTCTATAGAGAATTAAATTCAAAAGTAGATTCTCTAGCAAAAGGTGCAGTCATTAAGGCCCTAGGATTACTATTGGTTGAGCATGGAGGGACTCTCCACATCACTCTAAGAATATTTTTTGATCATCTGAGTATTGAGGTGAAATTGTTTTGTTAAACAATCCTCACTCATTTTAGAATTTGAATTTTCTATTTCTAGGTGAAGAGTACTATTATAATGAATAGTCATCACCACTACCACTTTTGGCTCAACGCGTTCCAGGACTGTCATTACTATTATATGAATTTATGACTTCTAGTTGTACTCTCTAAAGGAAATTTTTACTTTGAGGTTGAGAATTTGTACTCCAATACTTATTTTAAACTGAAATGAGTAGATTTCTAAGAGAACCAAATAACTACCACCGTACTTATCAAAAAAATCCCCCAAGTAACTTACTAAACCTTCACTTATCCATGCGTTCCTCCCCCACATGCATAAACAACACAATAAGGACAAGGAATCTTTCCCTTCCATGCAACCCCTTAGGGAAATCATCATTCCCCTTAATGCTATAGTGTGGTGGCAAGGGAAAGGTACCTGTACAGCCCGGCCCAACTATGGCCAATTCTTTAAACATTACAAAATATTGCTAAGTTTCATGTACTTTGCTCCATCAACTACATTGTAGACATGGTTGAATTCTCCTCAAAAAAAAAAAAAAAATATATCCCACCTCCCATCAATAAAAATTACCCCCATATAGCCACAAGTCTCATTACCCTCATGTTCACATGGTTCAAATGCAAACTATTAACATGGTAGCCAAGGAACCATATAAATTGTGCCATAATTAGGAGATGATATTTAAAATGGTTAAGTAGCATGGAAGAGTCAACATGAATCAAGAAGAATGAGAAAAAAACTTACATAACCCAAAGTCTTCGCTCAAATATGAAAATCTACATGCCTTCCAAAAAGGACAAAAAAAACACTTTTTCTTTGGACACCTAAAGCCGCTGGATGTAAAGTATCAAGGAAAATGCATACATAGATAATATTTGAAATCTAGTTTTAACCTCCGGGCCTTCCAAAAGGACAAAAACACTTTTTCTTTGGAGACCTAAAGTCAAAGGATGGGTGACTAAGGAAAATACACATAGATAATATTATTTAAATCCCATGGAACCTTTCTCTTCCCTTATTGTTTGTTCATATCCCCCTTTTCTCCTACAGTCTATTTGGTGGTTTTTATATTAATTACATAACTTAAGCACATCATGATATTATCTATGGTGATGCTTAGAACATAAAAGTCACATGGACTCATAACCATTCACCGGTCCATTTGTTTTCTTGTGCTCCATACTAGGAATATTTACAAGTCACAACTTACGAGAGAGAGTAATTTAATATAGTATATTCTAATGGAAAAATGAGGGTATTATAAGAGTATGTGCATATTCTAAAGAATATGAGGGTATTATATGAGTATATACATATTCTAAAGAACATGTATATTAGAAAATAGCACATCATTCCCAAAGTAAAATTGTCATAACCATAAGTACATATATATACTACAAAATGATGTATTGAGCACAAATGCCCAAAAGTCAATCAGAACCACAAATTGACCCCACCACACCCCTTCATTACATTGTCTGCCGCATCTACATTTTTTTTTTTTTTCTTTTTACCAAAGGGAGCTTTAGGTTTCCCATTGTGGATTATTATGTTAATTTCTTTGGGATGAAGTGAAACAATGTCCATATTATATAATGTTATAATTAACAAACTTAAAAATTAAACATTGCAATTCAATATAACAAAAAATCAATATAGATGAGTACAGGGTGGTCTTGCCTGCATTATTCTCCCTCCCTCTTATATATCCCTCCACAATGATAGGTTTCAAAATTTTCAAACAATGATCTAAATGCCGAATTTGAAATTCTTACAATGAACTCCATATTCGTGTGATAACTATTTTCTAAAATTCAAATTTTCATCTCACTAATTAAATCAAGGATGGAATCAAAGATTGGCCTTATTAGTTATAAGGAAAATCCATCAATTGGGAATCATGCTCTAATGCAACAATAATAGATGCATCAATATTAGAGGGGTCAATAGTGAGGACATCATAGGTACATGGAAAAATAATAGGTTCACCGCTAATAGAGGAAACAATAGTAGCTACACTACCAACAAAGGAAGCGATAGTAGATGAAACGATAGGTGCATCAATAGTAGAGGGAATGATGAAATGTGCATCAATATTAAAGGTAAAAACAATAGTTCCACCTCATGTATGGGAAAAAGTAGTAGCTACACCATGGATATAGTTAATAATAGTATATGCACTATTAATGAAGGAAACAAGAGTAGAACCACAAAAACTAGCAATGGGTGCAACATCATGGGAAGGGGAAACAATTTGAATGGACATTAGCACAATAAGGGCCAACATATGGCCTATGAAACTATGATGAGGTTGTCCATGATGAATTCCCATCAATTCCTACAAACAACATGCATTAAACTAGTTAGATGCCTAAATTGACAATAACATGAATAACAAACATGTTAATGGGAAAATTTAACTTTTGCAATACCTAAGTTTAAGGCATGCTAATAGAAATTACAATGCTAATGGGACTTGAGTGTCGAGACATGACATAACATGACTAACAAAAATGGTGAAGGATGGAATAATTAAATGTATCTAAACTATTGGTGCGAGTTAACCATGAACAACACCCATTATATGCTACAAATAATGGGTTTTGACCTAGTTAGACTTCTATAGAACAATGAAAATAATAAACATGACTATAATTAACGCTAGTTGTAATTCAAGAAAAATAACTTAACATGTACAACCTAACTGTGGGTCATGTTGGGAGGAGCTCAAAAGCCAATGGATCTAGGGATATATGGGTGTCCTTTCATGTACTACCAAATCCCTAGCAAGCTAAGGATCAAACTGAGTGCATGAAAATAAATTGTGATCTAAAAATAAAAAATAAGACATGTACAAACAAACTTATAGGATCTAAAATACCATTAGTACTTAGACCATAATAGTGAAGAAGAAGGTTTGTTGTAATACCCAATTCCATTATGACATAAATAAAGAAACAATGGTGCCAAAAGGTGTAATGAATGTTGGTATTTGAACCTTGAGCGGAGGTGGTGCATGGAATAATCCTATCCTGGGATACACACATGTGTTTAATAAGTAAGAATAATACAAAACAAGGAAAGAAACAAAACAAAAAGAGTACATATTTTACATTAACTCGATTAAATCGACACACTACCTCACTGTGAGGCAAGTCATCAAGAATTACAACATCGACAACAATTTTTACTATCCTAGAGGAAACAACCCATCTCTAAATCTTGATGGATATGGAAAATCATTGTCTCCCATTAACTGTTGTAGAAACATGTGTCAAACTAATTTGATTAGTAAAAAGAACACCATAAATAAAGACTACAATCATCATCATCAAACAAATTAACTTACCACAATACTTGAGTGTGGGTATGTCGATTAAACAAGACACTATGATCATGGCATCAATGATGGGAGAAAATGAATCATACCATTTTGATGCAGGAGTATCAAATTGAAGAAACTGGACATGTCAAATAATTAGTTAATTACAAAACAAATTGCAAATAGATTTAAAATATTTTAAATTGTAATTTTAGTACACACACAATGAAAATATAAATGATTTCCTATAGCTACTCCCTGGCCCATAAAATCTCACATGGAAAATAACCCTTTATATTCATCCCATAGCATCAATTTTCCCACAACTGCATCTACGAGGAGTACATGATCTTGGACCAAAATTACCAACTTGAAAGACATTGTTTCCTAGCCCAAAGAACTAACCCTTGGCTCCACCATGTCAAAGATCTGTCCTAGTAGGATGTTGCGACAAATGTGATATGTTATACTATAAGACATATAAGAGTAAATATTGAATTTGAGTCTCATGAATAAAATTTACAAATAGGAGGATATTTGGGGGGAGAGGTAGGTCAATGCTTAGGAAAGTGTGACCCAATGTTCTAATCTTGCATGGCATCCTTTTGCTCCTATGAAAAATTGTGACCAACTCTCTAGAATTCCACAATGTAAAAATAGTTTACATGGAGTCCTAAAAGAATCTCCCATGCCCATAATTTTGTAAATGTATAATGGCACCTCCCTTTTACTATAGTTAGGTTTGTCAAATACCATGAATCATTTATCCATCCAATAATTATTGAATGACTAAAAAGTGTCGCCACTGCATGCACATAAGTTTCTTAGTGTAGAGAGGGTGTTGGGTGGTGCTAGGGTCGATAAAATGTTGCAAGATATTGTTTTTCCTAATATGCAAATATTTCACAACCTCCTTCATAATATCAATGTGATAAAGTTCATACTTATGGGCCCTATTGATCCAAAAATGGATCTAAACTGATGATTGAGTGCAAGACTACCTATAAGAGACAATTCGACAATTTATGTAGGTTAGAAAACATTGTATAAAAATGTAAATGTAAAACTTGAACAAAATGTGAGTGAGAAATAAAAAATGAGAGAATTAAATGAAAAGAACAAGAAAAATAGGAGAGAAGGTTGAGGAATGGGAAATGAAGGGCCATGGTTGTTATTCTTCCCTTCACCCCCTAGCTCTAATATCTTCCTATTTTTGTCTTCACTCTCATTATGAAAGGGTATTTTGGCCAAGGATAAGAATAACTAAGAGAAGGAACAACATTATAACCAAAGATTTTCCGAAATGAAATAGACTGAGCCCCCATTCGAAGTTGGTTTTCTTTTTTGGGTTTTTAGTGTAAAAATTCCAAGCTCATTGATAGATTGTTGTGTTTGATGTTGTTTTTTTCATATTAAATTGATTCCTAGTCATTTTATGGTGGGAGAACTCATTTTATGTGTGCAAATGAAAAACATAAACAAGTTTGTGATGGCCACCATAGGATGGACTCTAAGAACGGAAAGCCATGGTTGAAAAAAAAATAGATGTTACTTCTTCCATGCTAGGTTGTTGATTCCATCCCTCAGTTTTTATATTTTTCTCCTGATCAGACTTTTGGAATCCACCTAGGTGAATTCATAATCCTCTGAGCCAATACTCCTTTCCTGGACCAATTTCCTCATTGTTGGGTGACTTAATTCACTTTCTAGGTGATTCAATATTGAGCTACTCAATTCATTTCCTCCCTGAGTTGATTCATGCTTACCCGGTTTGATTCATACTTACCTAGTTTGATTCATAATTACCTGGGTGTTTTCTTTCTCACCCACAGATCACGTGGCAGTCATATAGGCTGCACTCAACCATGACACCTTTCCTCTCTATCCCTGGGTGATTAAGTTAGTTGTTGGATGATTAATGTTATGGATGGTCCACTAAATTAATATTTGGTTGATTAGTTCTCTTTCTAGATGGCTAATATCAATGTTGGTTGAATTAATTATCAGTCTGGTCGACTTCTTGCATTGTTGGTTGATTCATTTCTTGCATAATTGACCTCATATCTCCTTGGATGAGTTATTTCCTACCTGGAAAGACTGATGAACTGAGAAACACGTGTAGAGATTGTGGGAGGCCATAGACGATCGTACAATGGCCATACAAGTCATACACAATAATTGATATGCTTCTTTCTCAATTCATTACCTAGTCGACTCACTCCCTAGTTGATCCATTACCTAGTTGACTCATTCCTTCTTGGTTAACGCATCACCTTCTCAAGTTGATTTACTTAATTTTTTGGTTGAGTGATCTCTCACTGAGTTGACTTACCCATTGGTTGGACTATTGCCTAGTCGATTGCATATATTGGGTCAATTTCCACATAAATCGGTTTGTCCTTAACTACCAAGGATGGGTTGACCATTAAATTTTCCACCATATTTTCAAGATCAATGATGACTTCATTTGCGTAATTTCACTATAACATAATTGATTTAGCACTAGAAAAATAATTTGGGCATGTCTTTCAAATGGAGCCCACAACACTTGAATCATTTTTATTTCTGTCAGGCTGCTAAATTGAAGCTTTTAAGTGTCCTGAATCACTAAATTGTCAAACCAGGGTTGGTAAACTTCGAGCTGATACACAGTATGTGCAGGCAAGCGTCTAGTCTTTATTTGAATGCTATCCTAAGAATAAAACACACACCTATTCTGAGAACTTGAATTCTAATGACTAACTCAAAACTGAGCAGTTCCTACTAAGTCATAAACAGAAGGGAAAAAACAGTCTTGTGCTCAAATGCTGGTACTTCTATCTCTATTCAAAAGCGTAGTTCTATGAAGTCATTCTACCTCTATGTTCAACCATCTACCATCAACGTTTTCGTTTAAGTCATGACACACAGGGTATTGTCGAAACTGCATTTATTCTGAGCATCCAAAACAAATCTAATGCTATCTACAGTAAAACAGAATATTATGCTACTAACTGGTACCAAGAGCTCCTTCTATTCTAACTGTAACCTAACTGTTCTAAGCACGCAAGGCAACTACTGTCTAACAAAGCAAAATTCATGCTACTCTGATTTATGTTCGAAATGAAAATGAAAAGCCAAACAATCATATGCATATGCTAACCCTACAGGCATCAGTACTGTGTTTATCATTCACCAACATGAAAAGATAACAGTCTGGAAATGAAGTCTGTTGAGGAACGAATACACACGATTCTGAAACTTTTGAACTGTCGTGTAAGAAAGCATTAACACACTGCAATGAACTGAGCTATGATAAACTAAAGCTAAATCTGTGAACGCTAAGTTACTTCAGATGCGAGATATACAATATTGAAACAAACCAAAGCTACAACAACATACACTAAATCTATGACAAAATAAACGCAGCGACTTGCACCAGTTTGGAGGGCCCAACCAAACGGCACAAATGCTGTGGGAAACGACCAGAGCCGACTAAATCATACGATGCAGATACAGTGTAACTCCACGCTTCATTAACTCATCAAAACAGTATTCAGATCAAATGACAGTAAAAAAAATACGCAACAACAGTTTGTATTAAAGCATAGGTTCACGGTATCACATGATCCGGCAATAACAATAGTAATAGAAACAGTAGTAACAGTAACCCGTTCTCAGGAGTGATCCCGGGTTTTAATAGCAGTCTTATTCATAACAGTCGAAAATGGAAACGAACGGATCCCTGATCCGAGAATAATCGTGGAATCAATTAAAAACGTATTTCACAACTTCGTGACACGTAGTGTCACAAAGTGTGTAGGATGAAGAACAATCGATCCAGGTTGATCATTATACTCTCAAGCACTCTGTGGTGACGACTCCAGCTAGCCTGTGAACCTTCCTGCTCTTCATTCTAACCATAACGCACATCATCATGCATAGATCTCGAACGGCTCCACTGGTACCTCCACAGGTGCGAGTTGGTACCTGGTACCGACATCCTGTTCCAAAAATAGCGGTGGTACCTAACCCAAGTGATATTAGTCACATTATCAATTCAAAGCATTAAAGTGCATAAAAATAGTTTGAAATGCAAAGATACCTTAGGTGACCCC
>SNQJ01S0213663.1:0-15723 GCA_010110895.2 Picea sitchensis | reverse complement strand
CATGGTCTTCTTCTACACTCCAATCCTAGCATATTATAAGGGGAACAAATTGTGAGCACAAATGTCTAAAATTATTAGTTGCTAATGACAATGCAATACTTGTCTTTTAAAAAACAAACAACCAAACAAACTTGAAAGATTAATTTAGTTTGATCAATAGAAAAAATATGTAGCATTGACCATTGCATTCACCTCAAGGGAGGCCTTAGTTGTTCTATCAAACATAAGATTATCTTCATAATAATTAAACATGTGTGTAACAACTTTTTTTCCAAAGAAAAATATCCTCATTTCTATTCATATATTGAGTGAAAATTACATTAATCATGTCCATATTGCAATGACATATTTAATGGACATGTCCTTTTTGTCCCATTAAAAAATAATCCTTGATCCTATCTTTTTTCACCTTTCTTATTTTTAACCTCAAACCACACTCTTGGAGAAGGTTCCACAATGACTAACTGTAAATCACAATTTCCAATGCTAGAATTCACATTGACTTTCAATTCTTGATCAAAACTAGAGTTTTCGAATTCATGAAGTCTATTTATTCCCCTTGTTGTGTCCTCATTTACAACTACAACCCTCAAACATGAAGTCCCGATATTCTTAACTTCTCTATCCTTTGAGGGAAGACTTGATTCCTCAATCTGCACTTCTAGACAAGAATTGTTATCCTTCTTTGAAACTTTGGTTGGTTTATTGTCTACATTTTGATCATCTTCATCATATGAAAATGGTTTGTCGCAAGATTGCCAATTTTTTTGTTTTGGTTTATGTCCTTTGGTAATTTTTTAGTGAACACATGCTTGGGGACAAGATTAAGATGTCACATTTGTTGGCAAATCAGACATTGAAAAGGTGTATTCTCATAATCCAAAACCTAAGTTCATCTAGAATTTTCCCTTTGGAGTATCATCTTGTCCATATGATCCTCATTGATGTCAATCTCAACACATATTAAAGGGTATGTGAAAAAACCTATCTTAATTTAATCAAGTTCTATTTATAAGTAACTAAAAGTGTTCCAATATCTTCAAAAACTAATAAATGCCAAAAATTTAAAAAAAAATGTTAAAAACAAAAAACACTAACAATTTGATAAAAAAAAACTTAATAAATAAATAACTATACTTACTAATAAAAAAAAATTAAATACTTTGAAAATTAATTCTTAATAAATTTGGGCACAACTCTATCATTGATGAAGAGGTCAATAAAACTATTTAAAAGGTCTTCCATGTGCACCTTGAGATGCTTATGCCTAAGACTCTTTCGGGGATCTCACTTTACGAAATACAACTTAATGCAACATGCTTTACTTCAAAGGTNACTCTATCATTGATGAAGAGGTCAATAAAACTATTTAAAAGGTCTTCCATGTGCACCTTGAGATGCTTATGCCTAAGACTCTTTCGGGGATCTCACTTTACGAAATACAACTTAATGCAACATGCTTTACTTCAAAGGTGAGAAGAGCCATCATCCTATTAGGAAGAGTATCTTGGGCAAGCAAAAATGGTAAATATATAATGGGAGAAGAGCCATCTTCCTATTAGCAAGAGTATATTGGGCAAGCAAAAATGGTAAATATATAATGGGTTGATCTCTCGAGGAGGTTTTAACATTGGTGAATAAAAACTTGCACTTTTTCAATCCTAATTCCTATACATTTTGGCAAGTTGGCAACTAACTCCACATATAATTTTTTTAATGAAGTATAATGGAATCTCTCTCAATTGATATATATATGGAGCACAAATTGATATACATAGAGGACAAATGCAATTGGGTTTGTCTCCAGAATATGTACGGGGCACCTCAAAATATATTAACAAACATCTTAATTCGATCACATGCAAAATTATTTCAATATTGAAT
Source organism: Picea sitchensis (assembly GCA_010110895.2). Lineage (NCBI taxonomy): Eukaryota > Viridiplantae > Streptophyta > Pinopsida > Pinales > Pinaceae > Picea > Picea sitchensis. Next base: position 13,839 of record SNQJ01S0213663.1, on the reverse strand, counting down.
TATTATATTTGTTTGATTATTTTTTAAAAGTGATGAAATTTGTTATAATCTAATTGTTAATCAATAAAATTAAATTGATATTAATAATTATTATCTTTAATTTTTAAATTTAAAAAAAAAAACAAAAATTAATTTTTTTCTATGTATATATCACTCTAACCATAATGATGTTCATATATTTTTATGAATCATGTTTATATTTTTTATAACTTGATTTCATTGCTCTTCATAGCTTTTGAAGCTGTCAACTTCTTATGAAGTCTTAGTGCCTCTCATAACTCATTATCATTAGTACACCATCAATTTAGATCACGCTAGAGCATTGTTATGGATTGTTTCTTCACTTCAAATCCAATAACTCTTATTTTATTTTATATTGTGGAAAGCAAGATGGTATGCATTGTGAGAAATCTTTGTATCTATGTTTTTTTGAGTGTGTTTGATTCATTATGTGTATTCGGATATTGGATGGACAGACGAAGTCAATGACTCTGTGGGGATATATTTGTGTCTATGCTTATATGTGTATGTTTTTGTCTTACACATTCATGTATCAAACAAGCAAGCAACGAAGTTAATGGTTGACTTCGCCACTTTCTTATTCAATGCCTTGAACACAGTTCTTGGATATACTCCTGGACCCAAACATGTCTTTATGCATGATTCACGTTAGGGAATTGAATGGGAAAGCAATGAAGTTAATGATCGCTACATGCATTGGCTCCATCACTTACTTTCCTGATGACATGAGCACAAGTGCCATAGATACCCATGTGTTCATGGGTGATCCAAATGGATCCAAAAAGGCCTAAAAATCAAATTTCTCATAATCAGATGAAACTAGCGCCATCGTGTAGGGCTCGTCGTGTCGATTCCGGTAGTAATTTGTTTTTCAAAAATGGACTTCGTATGGCGAAGTTATCGCGATCTAATTTTTTTCCCAAATAGAAAAAACGTCAAAGGTCAAAGTCAATTGGTCAAAGGTCGTACAACTGACGTGGAAGATGACGTCAACAGTAGGTCATACTGAAATCAACATGACATGTGGCAGCACCAGGATGTGCCACGTGTCATTCATTTTTGGCATTTTCAAGGGTGATTTGGACCACTAAAAAATTGACATGTGGCACTGTATGGAAGTGACACATGGCATTGTACGGAGGTGAGATGTGGAACTATACAGAGGTGACACGTGGAACTGTATGGAGGTGACACATGGAACTGTAAGGAGGTGACACGTGGCGATACGGATGTGGGTCAGTGACAACAAGACATGTGGTAGGGTACAGATGACACATGGCAGGGTACAGACGAGAGGTGGCAGTGACGTGGCCCAGTGACAGGTTGACGCGTGGAAATGATGTGGAATATGGAGCTGATTGTGTAGGCTCACTGTGCGTTGACTGTGTGTATGGTGGCGAATCACAGGGTGACATGTGGCCCAATCATATGGCGCCATGTGCCACCCTGGATAAGGCCAATGTTGACTGGTCAAAAAACATTGTTGCACCTCCGTTGGGCTCAAACCCTTGACCTATGGTCACACAAACGTTCTAACATCCATGTGCTAACCACCCTAGCGACTTTTTTTCTTGTTTAAACATATGTCATCATATCTATTTGAGTTTGGACAATGCGAGATTTGGGGGGTTAGCACTTGGTCGATGGGGGGCTACCTGTCGACCAAGGCACATAAGACCAGGATCTTGGGACAAAAGGGCTACCACTCCAACATGGACACATGCCTTCCAAGTGACGAGGGGCCGAGGGACAAGGCAGAAGACTAGTGCGTAGGGGCTATCCTGAGGCCACATGGAGTGTAATATCCTCAAGGATGAGCCCCTGTTCTATTTATGAATTGTAAACACGTTTTGTAGGCTGGTGAGCCGAGTGTTGATAAGTTGGTTGGCTTATGTGTTTACTAGGCCGGAGAGCTTAGGTGTTAAAGGACAGGAGCTTGATTTTGTATATGTAATTATGCAGATCATTAACAAAATATAAACATTGTTGCGTACAGACCGACCATGAAGAAAGAGTGATGGGGGACTAAGCTTCCACAAGGTTGGGTAAGGGAGGAGGCTAAGTATGTGGGCCTAGGGGCTAAGCTAGGGTGTTACCTCTAAAGGGTATAATGATTTATTATTATTTTCTAAAGGCTAAGGTGGACAATTGACCAAGTGTTGTCCTAAGTTCTTTGAAAAGGAACGTGTGCAAAAGGGAACGCATGCAGCTCCAGGAAGACGAGTGTCGACCTGGGTGCATGCAGTTAAAAGTTGAAGCATCAGCTGTGTTGGGGGTTTGCAGGTCATTCTTCCATCCTCCGCCTAAGTTCTCCCTCCATTCTTCCATCTGAATTCTGAACCTGAAGCCTCCATGATCGACCTCTATGTTGATTCCTTGTCACGCACCCTAAAACCCTTGGACTGAGGCGTGTCTACTGTGAAGTTTGAGCACCCTGTAAATACCTGAGTCATGTTGTGTCTTAGTGTGGACTGTTGCCGTTTTTAGATGTCTATACCCAATTTCCTGTTTCTGTTGTCACCCGTGAGTTAACCGAGTGTTGTTGTCGTTGTTGTTATCCTTACCTTGAAAGAATTGAGTTGAAACTGGTTGAAGAAGCAGGTTGTCAGGCCTGTGGTTGAAGAGGCATGTTGTCAGGCCTATGAGAAGCTCTCTCCAAGTGAGAGAGTTTGATGGGAAGTGGTTTTCTCCCAGAGAGAGTCCAGCACCATCTACGGAGCTCTGAGAATTCCTGATCCGACCTGTTGTCCAGACCCTGAGAGGGAGGTGAAGCAACCGATGGATTGTGTGACAGTGAAGGTGTATACTCCCAAGTGGAACATGCATGTGGGGAATGAGAGTCCATGAGTAGTGGGCGTAAGAAGGCTCTTGGAGAGAGAGTTTGCTGGGAAGTGGTTTTCTCCTAAAGAGAGTCCAACACCAACTACGGAGCTCTGAGAATTCTTGATCCAGCCCATTGCTGAGACCCTGAGAGGGAGGTGAAGCAGTCGATGGACTGTGTGACAGTGAAGGTGTATACTCCTGGGTGGAACATGTATGTGGAAAATGAGATTCCATGAGTAGTGGGCGTAAGAAGTCTCATGGAGAGAATCCTTCCAGTTGCACTGTGCAGTTTTCTTGTAACCTTAGCCTAGTCTAGGATTCCCTTGCCCTGGGTGGAGCTTAGTCCTAGCTCGAGGGTGACCCACTGCTGAGCATGATGAGAAGCATGGTCTAAGGCTGGGAGGTTCGTGGAAGGTCTGCACGTAGTTGGTGGATTTACTCCAGCTAAAAGATAAGTATCATTTATGTGCTTAATTATGTATTTTATGCATGTTTTGTGATGCCTGAATGTTATCATATATTTCGTTGCGTATATGAATTACTGTCTATTACATTTGAATCTGTATGGTAGCAGTAACTCCGTGTTATGTGTTTTATTTTGATTAAAATGCATGTTAGATATATCTATGTATGTATGTATTTCCGCGTGGTAGAGTTACTCGGTCTGTGGATGGTCGGGGACGTTACAATTTGGTACTAGATCTAAGTAATGTGTCATAGTAGTGGTAGCATTTCCCGGACTATTGGTGGTTGGGGATGTTACATGGAGCTTCCACATGACCAATGCTCGAAGGAAGGGGGTGTGTGCACATATATTTGGCAAATTGTGGGTTTTTAACCTATAGTTTTGATTTTTTGTTGATTTTAGCTTGATTTTAATGGGAAGTTGTCCATTATTGGAAGATTTGGAGCCCTTTTTGAGACTAGATCTTGGGAGGAAGCTGGGAGGTGAACCCCAACTCAAAATCTATATAAACCAGAGGTTTTTGAAAACCATGGGAGGTTCAGAACTATAGAATGCTAAAGGATTTTGTGAAGCTAAAGCCATTTTTTATGCAGGGAAGCCATTGAAGAAGCGAACTTTAGAGGCCATTTCTAGAAGCTACGCTCATCCTTTTTCAGTGTCGTCAATTGTGTTGGATTATTGAGGTCGAGCATAACATAGCCATACTAGTTTGTAATCCATTTGATGTACTTCTAATTTACTTTTGAAACATTGAAGAATAATATGAAAGCCTCCCCCACTGAGACCAAGGCGCGAAGACGTAGGCAACTTTGTCGAACTCCATTATCAATCTTTGGCACTATGGTTTGTTGTTCCTTATGTGTATTTTATGATTTGAATTCTTTATGATGGATGCAACATTGTTGCATTAAAATCTTCTTCTTCTCTTTAATTCCTAAGTGGTAAATCAACTCATGCATAAATTTAACCAAAGTATTTAAAAGATAATTTTCAGATCAATGGGTGTCTTCTCTGACATGCACATTTAACGATCAGACGAGCAAGTGGCAAAGTCAATAGTTGACTTCACCACTTTCTTGTTTAATGGATTGAACAAAGGTGTCGGATGTACCCCTAGTTTAAGAGTGTCTTATGCAACACACTTATTTGGATATCAATCAACAAGCGATCAAGTCAATGATTGACTTCACTACTTCCCCTCTGATGACCCGAATGCAGATGTCATATGTACTCCCTTGTCCAAGGGTGTCTTATTCGACATGTGCATTTAGGTATTGGACGTGTGATAAATGAATTCAATAATTCTAATACAAATACCTGAACACAAGTGTTGAATGATGTAATCCTTACTCTAAGCTTATCTTATCTCACATGTAGGTTTTGGTACCATGCATGCAAGTAGAAAAGTAATATGTTTTCTCTAATATTACCCCCCAACCTCATCCCACCCTCATATATGAGGGTGGAGGTAGGAGTAATATTAGAGAAAACATATTATGTTATGAGGGTGAGGGTGAGGGTCGGGGTGGGCGGTAATATTAGAGAAAACATACCCTCATATATGTTAGGTTTTCTCTAATATTACACCTCACCCCCACCCTCACCCTCATATATGTTTTCTCTATTATCACCCCACCCTGGGGGTAATATTAGAGGAAAAATACCCTCATATATGTTATGTTTTCTCTAATATTACCCCCAACCCCCCTTGGGAGTGGGGAGAATAATAGAGAAAACATAATATGAGGGTGGGGGTCGGGGGAATAATAGAGAAAACATATTCCTATGTTTTCTCTATTATCTCCTCCCACCCCCACTCTCATATAATGTAATAGTAGAGAAAACATATTCCCCCCAGGCCCACCCTCATATATGTTTTCTCTATTATTCCCCCACCCTCACCCTCATATAATATGATGGTGATATAAGGTGAGGGTGAGGGTGAGGGTGGGCGAATAATAGAGAAAACATATATGAGGGTGGGGGTGTAGGGAATACGTTTTCTCTATTATTCCCCCCATCCCCACTTAATATGAGGGTATAATATGAGGGTGGGGGTGGGGTTAATAATTGAGAAAACATATATGAGGGTGGGGGTGATGGGAATATGTTTTCTCTATTATCCCCTCACCCCCACCCAATATGAGGGTGGTGGTGGGGGGAATAATAGATAAAACATAAAATAACAATTGAATTTGTTGCTTCCATGCAATGACCAACAATTGAATTTGTTGGTTACCCATCTAATGACGATATATTTATTATGTTTATTTTCCAACTATGTGGCAACAAGAACACAAGGACGAGGGTGGTGGGGGGCGGGCTGGGGGGGGAGATAATAGATAAAACATAAAGTAACAATTGAATTTGTTGCTTACCCATGCAATGACCAACAATTGAATTTGTTGCTTACCCATCTAATGACCATATATCTATTATGTTTCCTTTCCAACTATGTGGCAACAAGAACACAAGGACGATCTTCTCTCAAGTTTTGGATCAAATAAATCTATGGTGTAATGAAACTCTGGTTTTCAATGGCAAGGTTTATATCAAATTTAATCCTTAAAGTTTATATTATAGAGTGTTTTATCCACTGTTAATCCCATTAACAACGGAAAAAAGTGATATGAACTATGTAGAAAACTCTCCCACCAACCCTATTTTGAGTTTAGAATAAAGTTTTGTGAAAAACTTAACCTCAAAAATGTTGACAAGTAGTCTAAGACTCTAACATGGCATTTGGAGTAATTTCAAGTTTATGAATCTTGACAGGATAGTTTATAGTGTTTCCACTACTGGACTCAAATAGGTTTCCCTTTAGTATCAATATCATGAGTGTTAAAGTTTGTTGTATCGATGGAAGGAAACCAATTCGAAAAATCAAACAGTTTTTCAAATTCTATACATATTAAAGTATGAATTTGAACAGTTCGTATAATCATACAACCTTAGAATATCCAAGTTACACATGTACTAAATGATTTGTATAACGCATCACATCCAGCCAGTATAACACAGAAGATCTCTCTTGTCATGAAGTAGGGAATCTTTATCATTTTAAGAGAACAGAACCCGGTTATCGTGCCTAAATGGACCCGCTACACTATGGACACTAGATTTACATTATTTGAGCATGTGAACGCCTCTATGTCACTTGTTATTTGGCTCTACAAATATCGGATGCTCCCCATCATAGCAACATATGCCTTCGATATCAAGTGCAACGAGGAATTCACACGATGAACGATTATGGTCAACCTCTGAGAGAGAACTCATTTTGACCTTACAAATATTATTTATTATTATATATATTTATATTTAAATAATAATTATAGTATTTTAATAATATTTTTTTCTTAATAAATTATATTTGGAAGAGTATATGTTTTTATGTATGAGATTAAGGTTTCATGTTAAGTACTTGAAAGTATATGATATCATTATTATAATCTAGGTGATGATACTAAGGGATATTGACTTTCTTGCATATATTATCTAGGTTGAATACTATTTAGATTAAAACTATTTTTGGTCTTGGAGTAAGACCAACCTAAAAGTGATTTTGATTCGCTAAAAAACATGTTTTTCTTGAACTTAAAGAAATAGATTAACAACCCAAAACCTAAAAGTATTTTGTAATAGCAAAAATTCATCCCTTACTAATGATTAATAAATCATTTCAAGTGGAATAATTTTTCTTTAATAATGATAATAAATTTATGTACATTTATAAATAACAAATAATAATGATTATCTTCATTATCAATTGACCATTCAATTATAATATTTTTTTTTAATCTATTAATTATTTTTTATTTATTTTTCTAAATAAATCACATTCTTAATTTAACATAAAACTTACAATCACTTATTTATCACTTATTTATGAAAATGAATCACACTCTTAATTTAACATGAAATTTACAATCATTTATTTCTGAAAATTGCAAGATTCAAATTAATAAAAATGAAGTATTTATGAAAATGAATCACACTCTTAATTTAGCATGAAACTTACAATCACTTATTTCTGAAAATTGCAAGATTCAAATTAATAAAAATGAAGTTAGAATTACTTCACTTTGGAGAAAGAGTTTATGCAATCATTAAGTCTTGTTTTTACAATGATTGACACTTTTATTGTTGATTAAAAAAATTGATTTTATTACTTTGACAAGGAGAGTATTTTGCAATCATAGAAGGAGGGTATTTTTACAATGATGTCAATTTTATCGTTTTCTAATAGTTTTTTAGAGAGAGAATTTGTTGTTTTTTAATCAAACTTAAGGGGTAGAATGTTGTGATGTAACCAATTCAAGTCCTCTTTCATTTATGACAAGTTTGTATAATCTTTCACATTCAAAGGAGAGGAATAACTATATTAAAATTTGTTTTAATAAAAGGTTAGAAAAAGAGAAAGATGGGTAGAAGAAAAAGATAGAAAAAACAATATTAAGAAAATATATGAAAAATATTAGTTTACTTAAAAATATAAAAAATGTTAATTTAAAGAGTAGTTTTTATTATGAAAAAAAGATGAAAAATATATTATGTGTTTTTTATTTTTATTTTTTTACAGTTAATATAATATGAAGATATTTTGTGTTTTAAATGGTTTAAAAATGAGATTTAATGAATTACTACAATAAATATTGTATATTCTTTGTTTATAGTGTATTTTAAGTTTAGTCTAACTTCCAATTTTACTCTAAAACTTATGAAAATTTGTTCTTATTTTAACAATGATAATTGTATTTTTTAAGCTACCTATAGTAAAAATATATTTTTGATTTTGTAGATTGGGTTTTATGATTTTCTTAGTACATTATTTTTCTCTTATTCTCAAATTTTTCATTGCAATGCAATTTTTGTAGTAATTTTTTCATATGAGAGACCTCCTAATCTATCTCCCAATGAGTAGGCTAAGAATTCACATCTTTAGTCAATCCTCTCTTAAGTATTAAGTGTTTTTCTATAGTATTTGAAGAAATCCAAGAAAGTTTCTTTGTGATCATAGGTATACTCTCAATTGGTGGAAGAAAACATCCAAGAGAAGGTCAACTTATACTTGCAATTGAGCTTGTGATGAAGGTCAACTTTACGATATTTGTATGAAATAACTTCCTCCGCGATTTTATTGTCATACACAATATTATGGTATGTCATTTGCCTAAATTTGATGCTCATAATGTGTGTCTATTCATTATTTATTGATATTAAAAATTAGAGTGGTCACTACCAAAATAACAATATCATCTAAGTAAATAAGAATAATGATGACTATTCCATCCAAAATAATGTCAATGCTACATGATTTCAAGCATGTCTCTATCTTGTCAATATAAATGTCAAAAATGGAAGGGGATATAGAACAACTAACACCTTTAATGAAATTAATGTTTTTTGAGCATCCCTATCTATTAGTGAACTTAGAAATTACATTCTCATGTAGCTTTAGCATAGTATCCCTTAACCCAAAAGGAACCTTTAGATCTTCCAATCTCCTCCATAGTTTATTTCGAGGAGTCGCGCCAAAAAGTTTCTTGAAGTCAACAAAGAAACAAAGGAGATTGATTTCTTTATCTCTAAACTCCCCTAAGCTAATCCTGATAGTAAGTAAGTGGTCTAAGGTTGAGCGCTAAGTTGTTTTGAAAACCTACTTGACCTTTAGCCCTCTTCTTATGACATTTTAACAAAAACTAATATTTTTCTCTAAAATAATTCTACACATCTTGGTTATAATAAGGCTAATCATAATGGTTCTATAATTTGATGGGTTATTTTTGTCTACACTTTTTAAAATATAAATAATGATATTTTTGTCCAACGTTCAGGAAAACCATGTTTGATTTCTAAATTGAAAATATTATAAATGTGAAAGATAAAAACTTAACCTTCGATTTTATAGATTTCCATATCATAACCTTCAATGAGGTTTGAAAAAACAAAAGGAATCTTTGTTTCTTATTTTATCATTCAAAATTATAAAGGTAGAAAGGAGGAGGTAGTAAAAGGTTGCATGCATTGACATGTGTGATTGGGGTGGTAGGGCAAGGAAACCTTGAAATCCCTTCCCTATCTGTTAATTTGACTTTACAACTAACCATGGGAGGAACCTTAGGGTGGTAGTCACCCTCTCTTCTTATTATTTTGTAAAGAAGATTTAACATGGAATGAATTCATGGTGGATGAAGCCCCCTTCACCTTTCTCTTTCAAAGTTATTTTTTCTATTGTTTCACCCTCATTCATCATCACATCTACCATGACATTATTTTCTCGATAGACATGGTGGAAGAGGATCCATTCAAAAAAAATTACAATATTTTTGGATATGTGTATGATTCTTTCCAAGGTCGAAAAGACACTACCTCCCTGGTTCCTTAATGCATTGATTATTATGAATGAATAAGTCCCTATTACTATGGTTGTTTCCCTCGTGCTCTAAGAGAATATTTTTAATCCTTGAAGTGTATCCAAAGCTTCTACTTTGTTATTAGTAGATTCACTAATTCTCCATGCGAATGTGTCCTCAAAATCAAATATGACATACCCCCTTTAACACTTTCCCCCTAATGATTTTATGATATATAAAACAACAATATTTCTAGATCTATAACACTAAAACAAATTGATTTTACAATAAGATGCAAAACCAAATTAAAATCAAACTATTTTGTTCTAATAGTTGAATTACAAAATAAAAACTCTAGTTTGTAGCCAAGTAACAAAGGGAGTTCATAAATTATGATGATTTCCATTTGAATTAACATAATCAAGATGTTACAACCAGATGTTACAACCATGTATAATAGTTCTAGAATGTATAAATGAGTTATTACATAGGCTTTTTTAAAACATATTTCAAGAGTAACAAAGTTCATGTGTGAGCCTTTTTGGTCCCATTAAAAATTAATCCTCTATCTTATATTTTTTTACCTTTCTTCCTTTTTAACCTGAGGAGGGTGGGAGGGGAGGCATTATTAGAGAAATAATATATATAATATATATTATTTCTCTAATANNCTCATAATGTGTGTCTATTCATTATTTATTGATATTAAAAATTAGAGTGGTCACTACCAAAATAACAATATCATCTAAGTAAATAAGAATAATGATGACTATTCCATCCAAAATAATGTCAATGCTACATGATTTCAAGCATGCCTCTAACTTGTCAATATAAATGTCAAAAAGGGAAGGGGATATAGAACAATTAACACCTTTAATGAAATTAATGTTTTTTGAGCATCCCTATCTATTAGTGAACTTAGCAATTACATTCTCATGTAGCTTTAACATAGTATCCCTTAACCCAAAAGGAGCCTTTAGATCTTCCAATCTCCTCCATAGTTTATTTCGAGGAGTCGTGCCAAAAAGATTCTTGAAGTCAACAAAGAAACAAAGGAGATTGATTTCTTTATCTCTAAACTCCCCTAAGCTAATCCTAATAGTAAGTAAGTGGTCTAAGGTTGAGAGATAAGTTGTTTTGAAAACCTACTTGACCTTTAACCCTCTTCTTATGACATTCTAACAAAAACTAATAATTTTTTCTAAAATAATTCTACACATCTTGGTTATAATAGGGCTAATCATAATGGTTCTATTATTTGATGGGTTATTTTTGTCTACACTTTTTAAAATATGAATAATGATATTTTTGTCCAACGTTCAAGAAAACCATGTTTGATTTCTAAATTGAAAATATTATAAATGTGAAAGATAAAAACTTAACCTTCAATTTTATGGATTTCCATATCATAACCTTCAATGAGGTTTGAAAAAACAAAAGGAATCTTTGTTTCTTATTTTATCATTCAATTATAAAGGTAGAAAGGAGAAGGAGGTAGTAAAAGGTTGCATGCATTAACATGTCTGATTGGGGTGGTAGGGCAAGGAAACCTTGAAATCCCTTCCCTATCCCTTAATTTGACTTTACAACTAACCATGGGAGGAACCTTAGGGTGGTAGTCACCCTCTCTCCTTATTATTTTGTAAAGAAGATTTAACATGGAATGAATTCATGGTGGATGAATCCCCCTTCACCTTTCTCTTTCAAAGTTATTTTTTCTATTGTTTCACTCTCATTCATCATCACATCTACCATGACATTATTTTCTCGATAGACATGGTGGAAGAGGATCCATTAAAAAAAAATTACAGTATTTTTGGATATGTGTATGATTCTTTCCAAGGTCGAAGAGACCCTACCTCCCTCATTCCTTAATGCATTGATTATTATGAATGAATAAGTCCCTATTACTATGGTTGTTTCCCTCGTGCTCTAGGAGAATATTTTTAATCCTTGAAGTGCATCCAAAGCTTCTACTTTGTTGTTAGTAGATTCACTAATTCTCCATGCGAATGTGTCCTCAAAATCAAATATGACATACCCCCTCCAACACTTTCCCCCCTAATGATTTTATGATATATAAAATAACAATATTTCTAGATCTATAACACTAAAACAAATTGATTTTACAACAAGATGTAAAACCAAATTAAAATCAAACTATTTTGTTCTAATAATTGAATTACAAAATAAGAACTCTAATTTGTAGCCAAGTAACAAAGGGAGTTCATAAATTATGATGATTTCCATAGTATTAGTTTGAATTAACATAATCAAGATGTTACAACCATGTATAATAGTTCTAGAATGTATAAATGAGTTATTACATAGACTTTTTAAAAACATATTGCCACCCCTCCCACCCTCTATACCCTTCCACCCTCTACAGAGGGTGGGAGGGGGGGGGCATTAATAGATAAACTTTATTAATAATAAATTTTATCTATTAATGTCCCCCTAGCACCCTCTATAGAGCGTGGGAGGGAGGTGCATTAATAGATAAACTTTATTAATAATAAAGTTTATCTATTAATGCACCCCCCTCCCACCCTCTATAGTAATAATAATGTTTATCTATTAATGCCCCCTAAGGGGGGCATTAAGGGGGGGCATTAATAGATCAACTTTATTATTACTATAGAGGGTGGGAGAGCAGGGCATTAATAGATAAACTTTATTATGCCCGCCCTCCCACTCTCTATTAATAAAGAGTAACAAAGTTAATGTGTGAACCTTTTTGGTCCCATTAAAAATTAATCCTCTATCTTATATTTTTTTACCTTTCTTCCTTTGTAACCTCAACTGTAAATCATCAGAATTTTCAACTGTAAATCATCAGAATTTTCAATGTTAGGATTTGTATCACCTAATTCCTAATCAGAATTATAGTTGTTAGATTAATGAAGTCTACTTCCTGCAGCAAGACGTCATACCATGTTTCTAACGGACAAACATATGGGGCACCATGAAAGCATACTTGACATAATTACAAATGGTTGCATTCCAGATATATATTATGTTGCCTTTCCAATTATATGGCAACGAGAACACGATGGCGATCTTCCCTCAAGTTTTGGATAAAAAAATCTACGGTCTAATGAAACTATGGCGTTCAGTGGTGAGGTTTTTATATCAAATTCAATCTTGTAGAAGTTTTTATCGACTGATAATCCCATTAACAACCGAAAAAGTGATATGAACCACATAGAAAACTCTCCCACCAACCCTATTTTGAGTTTTGAATAAAGTTTTGTAAAAAAATTGAACGTCAGAAATGTTGAGCAGTAGTCTAACATGGCATCTCGAGTAATTTCAATTCCTTCAAGTTTATGAATCTTGACAGGATAGTTTATAGTGTTTCCACTGTTTGACTCAAGACAGGTTTTCTTTATCAAAGTTTGTTGTGACGAAGGAAAATCAAACAGTTTTTCAAATATACTAAAGTAAGAATTTGAACAGTTTATATATGTTTGTAGATTTTACTAATCAAATTATTGGACGAAGGAGATCCCTTGTCCCACAAATAAGGAGTCTTATACACCAATTTGATGTGACTTGACCGTAACCTTAAAAATAAATTATTATTATTATAATCATACTCCATTTTTTTCAGAAATAATATATATAAAAGATTAAATTTGAATGATGTGTATATTTCATTACGTCCAACCACCATAACGCACAAGATCTTTCTTGCTATGAACGGGGGAATCTTTATCCTTTAAAGAGAAGAGAACCCGATTATCGTACTTAAATGGACCCGCTACACTGTCGGCGTTGAATTTAAATTATTTGAGCATGTGAATCTATGCCACTTGTTATTTTGCTACTGCAAATATCGGGTGATCCCCATCATAGCAACATATGCCTTTGGTATCACGTGCAACGAGCATTTCACAAATCAAATATTGGTCCTCTCAAGATTTGCTGGATCCTCTCAGTACGGTTCTTGGATACTATATGAGAGGAGAGGCAGCCAAGGCAACACGTTTGAGTTAGATTCAACCTTTTCTCCTCCTCCTATATTATTAACTGAGTGACATGTGCACACGACGGAGGAATATGGTCAACCTCTTTTTCACGTTTATGTATAATAAGTTTTAATAAGTTTTTATAGTTTTTCACATTTTAAAAGAGTAAATATATCAAAATTTATATGAAATATGAAAAAAT
>SNQJ01S0213660.1:2151-15716 GCA_010110895.2 Picea sitchensis | reverse complement strand
TTTATACCAAAGTTGGAAAAAGCATAAGAGAAAAGATATTGAGCATCTATTCTAATTTTCTAGATTTAATAGAATATCAGTGCAGATGTACAGAGCTATTTCCTACCAAAGATTCGTGTGATGATGGTTTGAAGTTTGTTTTCCTTCTTTGTGCATGTATTCTCTTGTTTTTATTTTCATTTCATCCGTAATGTATAAGTGTTTAAATGAAATTTAATGGTTTGGAATTCATATGGTTCCGATGCCTTGAATCACATAGTTAAACACTTCAATTTATTCCTAAGTTGCAGTAAGAATTCATCTAAACTGATGCTTTGAGTGTGATAAGTTGTTCTTTCTTATTTCTTATGTTATTACAATGACATTTCAACTCGAAAGCCATCATTTACCTCGCCTCTGCTTCCTAGATTGCTCCTTAACTAGTCACTGATATTTATTTGTAGGTTTATTTTGACTCCATGCCCAATGGATTTCTTCATAGCTATGCCACCACATCTATAAACCTTGTTTCTACTTACAGATCTAGCCATTGTGCCCAATTTGACAGTCGACAATTATTGACTAAGTTGTAAAGAGAGATCCCTCTCTGAGTTGAAGGGCTAGTTTCAGCTATAAATTGGTTTTGAGGTTACCTTTGTGATTTGCCTCCTCAACCAAGGAAATTTATAGAGTGATAACACTAGGTAGCACCAAGTTTTGCTTCCAAGATTGCTTTTGGTTTGGCTTCCATTGTTGCTTCCAAAAATGCTTCTTTTTTTTTTATTCTGAAGTGCCACCAGGTTTTGCTCATTGATTGGCACCGAATTTTTCTTCTAGAATTGCTTCCTTGTTAGCTTCATGGTTTGCTTCCTTTTAGTTCCAAGGTTTTCTTCCTTTTTAGCGCCTGGTTTTGCTTATTTTTTAGGTCCAGGGTTTGCTTTCTAAGTGTTGGGATTTGCTTCTGAAGTAGCATCAAGTTTTGCTTATTGTTAAGCAATCAATTTAACTCCCTACTTAGATCCATAAATAGCTCCAAGTATGGCTTCCAATTTAATGTCGAGGTTTACTTCCATTTTAGAGCCACATTTTGCTTCCATTTTAACAACTCATGTTGCTTCCTTTATAGCTTCCATTTATTAATTTAATATTTTTTATTTCAATTTAATTAGTTGAATATATCATGCCTCTTAAAAACACTTATATTATTATAGAGTAAGTCATATTGCATTTGAAGTATTTTATAAAATATCATTTATAAAGAATTTTTAGGGAAATGGACATCCATACAAACTAACAACATCATTATACTTAATAAATCTCCATCAAAATAAATTTTACATCATACAGTATATATAAAATAACAAGATAATGATTAAACATGGTCATCATCTATAATTAAAACAAGTGAGTCAGATATACCAATATTAGATAAGTATCATGTCAAACAACTCATATCTTAAAAAAATAAATAGATATTTCATTTGAAATGTATATCATAACATTTTTGGAGATCTTAAGGGGTGGCAGGTGCAAGGGGAGTCATATTCAATTCCAATGGACAAAATATCGTAGAATACTTCTGGGAACTAGGGAAGACTACTAATAATAAAGCGAAAAGCCTTGAAGTCTACATGGGGCTCCAAATTGCACACTCGAGAAACATCCACATCCTCATTGTTCTTGGAGACTCTAAACTAGTAATAAAGGATCTCCTTGGCTAAACAACCCCTGTCATCCAAATTCGTAGCGGCCTTCATTCCCGAACTAAAACCCTGAAATGACAATTCACCAAGATCCACTTCTTCCATATCCTTTTCTCTCAGAATCAGGAAGTTGATCGCTTAGCTAAATCATCAAAGACTCTAGAACAGGGCCAACTCTTCATTAATCAAGTAGGATCCCATGCTTGGCTCCCCTAACTTCCACCGTCTTAGACGATTTCCCTTCTATAAACTGGACCTAACCCTTCAGAACTCTACTTTGGAACTAACCCCCTTTAGAACTCCCAACTACCCCGAATACCCATTCTCCCCTCTCCCCCTTTCTCCTTCCCAGCCTCCCTCCTCGTNCCTCCACTTCTCGTCCCTCTTCTTAAATCCTTGGCAACTCCTTTGTACCCATTAACGCCCTTCCCAACATCATGGCATCACTCCCCTTGCTCTTCTCTACGAGAGATCTCGTGGGTAGTTCAGACCTCCTATACCTTCAAGTGTGTGCAGACCCTCTCCCTTCCGCAATTATGGTTAACTCTCCACTCCCATTCAGGTATCGTTCTACATTTCTCCAATGAACTCCAGGACATTATGTTTACGCACCCTCTTACCATCATGTGGCGGAGATCCAGAGCCCCTTGCACTTGCCTGTCCTATGTCTCTAAGAAATTGAGAAAGCAGTTTTGTTCTATACGAACGAATGTCAGGCGCGCAGAAGAAAGAACAGATACTTGTCTCTGGGATTTTCAAAGGGAAAATCAGGGGTTACGGGATGATATTTCCAATTTACAAGGCCAGTTGCATCAGCAAGAACTTGAGCATAATCAAGAGCTCGCAATTGTTCTTTGCGAGATCAACAAGAACACCAGGCATATTGGAGAAATGGCTAAGAAAATGGGAAATCCATTCGACCACCCCCAACATCCAGCAAACTCCAACAAATCAACTGGCTCAAGGCTTCCCTCAACATTCCACTCTGCAGAAAGCAACAAGCACCCTCTAGTTCCTCCTGCTTCTCCAATGGCTCCAGCCCAATCCAACCCAGGAGAAGGAAATCAACCCACCAAAATCAAATCCAACAGCAAATCCAGCAAATTTCCAAAAGGACCTGGAAGATTTTCATAATTTCTAGAAAGGTTTTTTGATGAAATGTCAATTTTTGTTAATTTTGTTTGCATATGTAGCCATTTTTACATGGCAAATCAGTAGCCCCTACTAGACCAGTTCCACTAGTGCAATTAGATTGCATCAGTCAGACAGTTTTCTAGGAGAAGAATAGAGAATTTAATATGTGAAAGCACAAATCTTTTTTTAAATATAAATTCCCAACCATTTCTGTGAAAAAATATATTTTTTGAGATCTTAAAAAACACAGATATCGTATTTCAAATTTATGTCATATCATTCATGAAGAAATTTAATTGAATTTGAAAACATCCATTGTGAGTAGTAAAGTAAAATCATCATACGTAATAAATATCCATTCAAAAATCATCGACCACTTCCAATATATATATATATATATATATTAACAAGTCAATACTTATAAGATAATCATCATATATAACTAAAACAAGTGAAAGTCAAATATGTCAGTGGATCAATAACATGTCAAAATGATACATGGCCAACAACCAACATAAGTCAAAATGATACATGTCTGAATGATATAAGTGAAAATGATAAATGGTGTAACTCAAAAGGATACATGTCAAAATGATACAAGTCAAGATGATACATGTCCAAATGATATAAGTCAAAATGATCTACAACTCAATAATATGGTATTGTAGGTGAAAATGATACATATTATAGTAAACATGAAAAGAGGCATCATAACGATATATCAACAATGATCCATGATGGAATCTATATAATCAATGTCACTAGCTACTACCAACAGTTGTCTCATTATCAAAATCGCTATTGTGATCATCATCATCATCTGCCTTAGTGTCGTATGCATCTGCCTCATCATCATCATCTCCCATGTCTGTATCAGACACATTATAATCTGAATTTATCTCATGAGGATCAACTAGATCTTCTAAAAGACCTGTGTTCTGCTAAAAAAAAAACATTCAAAATGAAAAGTTATTATTTATTTCATACAATAATTAATTTTTCTGCTATATTTCTAATATATCAACATATGAAACGAAACCATAATCATATTACACCATATCAAAGTGCACATACCATAATAAAATTTCAAATAAGTTACAGATAAGATGTCATTCCAATGATGTAAAACATTCAACAATTCCAATAAACGTTAGTAAAGATCATAAAAAAATTGTTATACAATTTAACTATCAACTGTAAATTCTATTACATAACTGTAAGTGCCAACCCTCTCCATTTTGTGCTATATATGATTATGTTTTCCTTGAAGATCCTTTGAGATTTAATTGGTTTATATATCTTCTTCTCTTATATTTCACAAATGAATATTTTTCTAGGACATTTTGGCACTATAATATGCTTCAAAGGTCCTTTGAGAATTAACTAGTCTATAGGTAATTATTAAGATGCTCTTGATACTTATTCAACTAGACCACATCCAAATGTCAATCCTTCTAAAAAAAACATTTGCATGTTTATGTCAAACAATATTCACTTCCAAACATGCTCTTGCACATATGGAATGCCCAACCTTGAATACATTAAAGCAATCCAACATTTGAATTAAGGGGTCCACTTTATGAAACCATGCCTCGGGAGTGGATGGACAATGTGGTCACCTAGTCCATGCATAAACAAGCTTGCAGCATCTCACAAAACTAAAAAATGATGCTTCATTAAGTTTGTATGCCCTAAGGAGGTATTCGCCAATAGTCCCCAAAATGGTTTGGGGTGCGACTTGCAACTTGGGATAAAATGAAAGCCAAGACTCAAATCGATGAAACGTCGAATCCATTAGATTCTTGGCATAGGATTTCAGCTAGAGCACCCCTCACTCTCGGGTCCCATGCCTCAAAAGTTGTTGTATTCATCGATTTCGAGAACTAGGGTTTTTCTCAGTAAGAAGCAATGAAACATTTGGATTAAGGGGTCCAATTTATGAAATCATTCCTCGAGAGTAGATGGACAATGTGGTCACCTATTCCATGCCTAAAAAATATTGCAACATATAACATAACTCAAAAATGTTGCTCTGTTAGGTTTTTATGCCCCGAGGAGGAATTGGCCAAGATTCCTTGAAATGGTTTGGGATGCGACTTGAAACTAGGAATAAAATGAAAACCAATACTCGGATTGAGGAGTCGTTGACTCCATTGGATTCCTGGCATATGATTTCAGCTAGAACACCCCTCACTCTCAGGTCTCATGCCTCAGAGGTTGTTTTATTCAACGATTTTGAGAACTAGGGTTTTTCTCTGTAAGAAGCAATGCAACATTTCGACTAAGGGGTCCAATTTATGAAACTGTGCCTCAAGAGTGGATGGACAAAGTGGTCACCTAGTCCATGCCTAAACAAGCTTTCAACATCTCATGGAACTCAAAAATGTTGCTACGTTAGCTTTTTATGCCCCGAGGAGGAATTGGCCAAGAGTCCCTGAAATGGTTTGGGATGCGGCTTGCAATTGGGCATAAAATGAAAGTCGAGACTCGTATTGCGGAACCATCGACTCCATTGGATTCCTAGCATACAATTTAAGCTAGATCACCCCTCACTCTCAGGTCACATGCCTCAAAGGTTGCTTTATTCATCGATTTCGAGAACTAGGGTTTCGCCCAGTAAGAAACAATGCAACATTTGGATTAAGGGGTCCAATTTATGAAACCGTGCCTTAGGAGTGGATGGAAAAATTGGTCACCTATTCCATGCCTAAAAAATCTTGAAGCATCTCATTGAACTCAAAAATGTTGCTCTATTGGGTTTTTATGCCCCGAGGAAGTATTAGCCAAGAGTCCCCGAAATGGTTTTGGATGCGACTTGCAACTGGGAATAAAATGAAAACTGAGAATCATATTGAGGAATCATTGACTCTGTTGGATTCCTGGCATAGGATTTCAACTAGAGCACCCCTCACTCATGGGTCCCATGCCTCAGAAGTTGCTTTATTCATCGATTTCGAGAACTAGGGTTTGGCTCCGTAAGAAGCAATGCAACATTTGGATTAAGGGGTCCAATTTATGAAACTGTGCCTTGGGGATGGATGGACAATGTGGTCACCTATTCCATACCTAAAAAAACTTGCAACATCTCACGGAACTCAAAAATGTTGTTGTGTTAGGTTTTTATGCCCCGAGGAGGAATTAGCCAAGAATCCCTGAAATGGTTTGGGATGCGACTTGCAACTGGGCATATAACAAAAACCAAGACTCGGATTGAGGAACCGTCGACTATGTTGGATTTCTGGCATATGATTTTAGCTATATCACCCCTCACTCCCGAGTCTCATGCCTCAGAGGTTGCTTTATTCATCGATTTCGAGAACTAGGGTTTCACTCAATAAGAAGCAATACAACATTTCAATTAAGGGGTCCAATTTATGAAACCGTGCGTCGGGAATGGATGGACAATGTGGTCACCTATTCCATGCCTAAAACACTTACAGCATCTCACAGAACTCAAAAATTTTGCTCTGTTAGGTTTTTATGCCCAAAGGAGGAATTGGCCAAGAGTCCTCGAAATGGTTTGGAATGTGGACTGCAATTGCGCATAAAATGAAAACCGAGACTCGTATTGAGGAAACTTCATCTTTGTTGGATTCTTGGCATATAATTTCAGCTAGACCACCCCTCACTCCTAGGTCCCATGGCTCAGAGGTTTCTTTATTCATCGATTTCGAGAACTAGTGTTTCTCCGAGTAAGAAGCAATGCAACATTTGGATTAAGGGGTCCAATATATGAAACTGTGCCTCGGGAGTGGATGGACAATGTGGTCACCTACTCCATGCCTAAACAATTTTGCATTATCTCACGGAACTAAAAAATGTTGCTCCTTTATGTTTTTATGCCTCAAGGAGGAATTAGCCAAGAGTCCCCAAAATGGTTTGGGATGTGACTTGCAACTGGGCATAAAACAAAAATCGAGCTTGGATTGAGGAACCATCGACTCCGTTGGATTCTTGGCATACGATTTCAGCTAGATCACCCCTCACTTCAGGGTCCCATGCCTCGTAGGTTGCTTTATTCATCGATTTCAAGAACTAGGGTTTCGCCCAGTAAGAAGCAATGCAATATTTCGATTAAGGGGTCCAATTTATGAAACCATGCCTTGGGTGCGGATGGACAATGTGGTTCCCTAGTCCATGCCTAAATAAACTTGCAACATCTCACATAACTCAAAAATGTTGCTCTGTTAGGTTTTTATGCCCCAAGTAGGAATTGGCCAAGAGTCCCTGAAATGGTTTGGGATGCGGCTTGCAAATGCGCATAAAATGAAAACCGAGACTCGGATTGAGGAATCGTTGACTTTGTTGGTTTCCTAGCATACAATTTCAGCTAGAGAATCCCTCACTCCTGTGTCCCATGCCTCAAAGGTTTCTTTATTCATCGATTTTGAGAACTAGGGTTTCGCCTAGTAAGAAGCAATGCAACATTTAGATTAAGGGGTCCAAATTATGAAACTATTCCTCTGGAGCAGATGGACAATGTGGTCACCTAGTCCATGCCTAAACAAGGTTGCAACATCTCATAGAACTCAAAAATGTTGCTCTGTTAGGTTTTTATGCCCAAGGAGGAATAAGGGGTCCAATTTATGAACCTCGTTGATTAAACAACACAAGCGGCCATTAAAATACAAAGTAGCTTCATTAAAACTCATAGACATAAAAGTAACATAACATTTAACACAACACAAAGAAATCCATACACAAAGACACGATGTTTACCCTAGAAACCTAAATGGAAAAACCAACGTCTGATGGATGCTCTGTCTATTTCGATCAACTCTAGTTACAATGTTGTTCATGGCTCTCTATCCATCCTAATATTCTTGGCCAAAATACCCTTTGAGAAAGAAAGTTTCAAAAATATATAGGGAGTTAGGGTAATGGGAAGCCCAACATGCTCGACCTTTCATTTCCCATTCCTTGGTCTTTTCTCTCCTTTATTGGTTTTATTTTTCATTTAATTCTCTCTTTTTTTCTCTTTTGTCTTATTCATTTTTAAATTAGAATTGTTTTTCATAGTTTGTCTAACCTTCTTTAATTTCCAAATTAGCTTACAGGTACTGAGTTTTACAACCATTTGTTTGTTCGGATCAAATTCAAATTCAAAGTTGGTGGGTCCCATCTTGTACAGGAGACTAATAGGTTCCTTGATGTATTTGGCCAACACTAAACCAAATATATGTTTTGCAATGAACACCTTAAGCCAGTTCATGGTAAAGCCAAGGGAGGAGGATTGGGTAGTATAAAAACATGTGCTCATATACTTGAAGGGCACCATGGAGTATGGTATCAGATATATTGGAGATGATGAAGTCAAGTATCGAGAATATATAGACTCGGATTGGGCAAGCAGTGCAGCAGATAGAAAAAGAACCTCATGGAATTGCTTTAGCTTGTGATTAGCAATGATATCATCATTCAGTGGGAAGTAGATTTTTGTGGCACTTAACTCAATGGAGGAAGAATATATGAGAACCAATATTGTTAGTTGTGAGGCCATTTGGCTTCGCAAGTTACTTGCAAGATTTTTTGATCAGGAGTTGGACCCCACAGTCATTTACTATGATAATAAGAATTGTATCGAACTATCTGAGAATATAGTGTTCCATGACATGTGCAAACACATAGAGATCATATATCACTTCATATGATATGGGATTGAGAAGGGAGAAGTGAAGCTCCAATATATTTCCACGGATCAACAAGTAGCTAATATTATGACCAAGCGCTTAGCAAAAGGGAAGTTTGAAGCATTCAGAGACAGACTTGGATTGGTGCAGAATTCCTTCCTAGCTAAAGAGGGTGTTGAAAAATTTTGCTCAAGAAAGAACTTCATGCACATGTTTCAGTGTGAATGCGCATGGAGTGGTTTGAGACATTTCATTGGTGACCATTTACCACTTTGAAAAAGTGTCACTAATTCCATTTTGTAATTTCTGTTGAAAAATAAAAGAAAATTGAAAGACTAATGTTTGGAGTCGAATTAGTCTTAGGAATTTAAATGAAACGTTCTAGAACATTAGTGACTTAAATTAGAATTTAACCTTAGCCCTACATCTCAAGATTGAGAAAGGTGGCAGCTAGGATTGAGGAGATTAGGTTTTCTTTTAAAGCACAAAGAACATAAGAGAGGAAAGGTCAACCTCATATGAGAAGAAAGCAGGAGAATTGAAATAGGGTAGAGTGCATTCAAGGAGAAGAAGACCATATTGTTGAATTGACCAGCAGGTACAACAGACAATACACGAATGTAGTAATATTTTCCATGCATAGACCATACACCTTCGTATTTGCGGGGCATACTTTATTTTTTGTGATTGTTTAATTGTGTTTTAGTGTTGAGGAGAGAGAGTGATTTGTTGTCCAGGAAAGGAAAAAATAGAGCATGCCATACTGTTGTAGTTGTACCCTCCTTTTACATAGGTTGTGCACTTTTGTTTAAGGTGATTTTATTGACCATACAATTGTTGGTGATTTTATGTATATGTTCAATTTTTGCTTCTGTCGTTCATTTTTCAGCTATTGTGTGATTGATGCAATGTTTAGAAATTTAAATTTTTGTTGTTAAATAAATTTTATTTTGAGTTAATTAATGAAATAACATTAGGACGACAGTCACATAAGGTTAGAAAAATTTACACATTGTTGCTCTCTCTTGTCCCAACCTCTTGTGCCCGCAGGGGAGCACCTGTGGAAAAGTGAATTCTGAACTAATTCAGGGGAGCAAACAGAGGAGGATAGATAGGACTACGAGTGCAAATAAAGGTTGGAACCATTCACAGACTTAAAACTGGTAAAGCTTGGAAGTGCATTTACGAAGCAAGATTTTTCATCTCATTGCTATGGGAAATCTCCTCTCCATATAAGGCCTTTAATGAGTATAGGAAGAGAGTCATACAACTTACTTCTAATGCCCCAAAAAACTTTGAACATTTTGATAAATCTGTCTTGGATGAGAAAGATCAATTAATCAAGGTTGGTCATATTAAAGGAGCATGCTTATACAACAACATGTGGGTCTCCTTCAAAGTATTTTGATGATTATATGAAGGGAAATAGGCCTCTTCACGATTGCAAGTAGAATTGGAACAAGTCTAAGGTGTCTTATGGTAACAAATGTTATGAAAATAATAGAAAGAATAGTGATTTTTTTAATAGAAATTTGAGGAATGATAATACATGTGAAAATTATGGAGACAAGAAGCCTTTCTTATATAACTATTGTGATGTTGAGAAAAAGGAGAATTATTGTTTGAAGAAGTAAGAACGAGAAATGAAAATACACTAGCCCAGCCCAAAAACAACAAGGGGATCATGGTAAGCATGGTTTTCTCACTTTTTTTGCTAAAAAGCACATTGATTCAAGTTTGGTTGCTTCAGAAAATTTAGTTTTCAACTCTTGAAAGGTAGCTTATATGCTAGGAAATGGAGCACATATAGAACGTAAGTTACAAGAACAATCAAAATTAATCCATCTATGTGAATTAGAGGATCTTAGCACTGCTTATGCAAGAGAATCCGTATGTAAAGGGGAGTATTTTGATCATGGATCCAATAAGTAATGCATATTGTATTCTAGTGTATCATGCCATATGACAAGGGATAGATCTTTACTTATTTATTTTCATGAAGAAGCCAACTCTAATCAGGAAATTATCCTTGGAGATAAAATGAAACTTCCAATCTTGGGACTAAATACTATTAATATATCTCAATGGGTTAGCTCAACTCGGTGTTGCCAATGTTGTTGGGAATTTAGCTAGTTCTGAGCCAGCAGGTGTCTGGTTCAAATCCCTCTATGTAAGGTTTAATGGGGAGGCCATTCACGAATGTGGGGAAGAATCCCTTGGGTTTCCCTATGAGGTTTTCCTTGGAAAAAATAAACTGTTACTATGAAAAAATTGCATTTTTAAAAATGTGTCATTGGTTGAAGGTTTGGGGGTCAATGTTCCTTCTGTGTGTGTGTGTGTGTGTGCGCGCGCGCGCGCGCGCGCTCAGGCTAGTTATGATTTTGTTGCTTCAATTGATAAGGTCGTTATTAGATATAGAAAGGATCCGAATAAGGTGATTTCCTTGGGTAAAACTGATCTTGGTGCAGACCTTTTGAATTTTTATGATTTTGTTGATAATGAACATACTATTTTTTATGCCCCTGTTGCATACTCAGACTATATGTTGAGACTTTGGAATGCTAGGCTTGGGTGTCTAAATTATGGTAAGCCGCGTGAGAGGTTAGAACTAATATAGTTAGAGCACTGCCAAATATTTCTAGTTCTAGAGGTGTGTTAGGGAAACACCACCAATATTCTTTTGATACAGGTAAGGCGTGGAGGGAAAAATATCCCTTACAACTGATCTATAGTTAATTATGTCCCAAGTTCCTTCTCACTTCTATTGATGATTATAGTAAGGAGTTTGAGTCTATTTCCTTGAAATGGAAAACGAAGTGTTTGAAGTATTGCAAAAATTTAAGGCACTGGTTGAAAATCAAAGTGGTAGAAGGATTGGTTGCTTGAAGATAGATAATAGAGGTGAGTGTACTAAGGAAAATCTTGAGTCCTTTTGTAATAAGCAAGGTAATAAACTGAAAAGAATAGTTCCTCATATACCTTAGCAAAATAGGGTCACTGAGAGAATGAATAGGACACTAATAGAGATGGCTAGATGTGTGTTGCATTTTAAGGATTTGCAATACAAATTTTAGGGTTGTTTCATGCATTGCACATAATGTGAATAGAGTGTTACTCCAAAAGAGGTACGGAGTAGTAAGAAACCTCATTATGGGTATTTGAAGTTTTTGGATGCATTGCATGGGCACACATTCCTTGTGAGAAACATAAAAGTATAGAACTTGAAAATGATTATTTGTGGAATATAGAGAGGAATCTAAGGCATATAGATAGCATGATTTGGTAAATATATAAGTGTTTGTGAGTAGATATGTTAAATTTGATGAAGATTCGGTGTTAACAAGTTATAATCCTCATACTAGTGCAGTTTTTCCATAGGTGTTGTAATGTAATGCTTCCCTTGTTTCAGATTTAACTCAGTATACATTCAAAGAATTATGGTTTGGCTAGTGATGATATTAACTGTGTTTCTGAAAATGCTACTTCTAATTTTAATAATTATAACTCTGCAAATGAAGCAAGAATTATTGAAAATGCACAAGGGAAAAAATGATGGAACCCATGCTAGGAAAACAAGGTGAATTTGTGAAATTTACCAAGGAGTTCGGAGACGTCCTCCACAACATCGTAAAGGCAATAAGATAAGACAATTGTATTAATGTCCAACGAATGACCACAAAAGTAGGTCAATGGGACTGAAGACTACAATAAATATGAGTACCATATGGGAGTTCAAGTGCACCTCCTAGATAATGTTGAAAATAAAATAAGGAAAGAAACCTACAGTAGTACATCCTCAAGGTGCAATGCACTTATGGCCAATATTATGAAAAATAATGACCCCACCTCTTATGAGCAGACTAAAGGAAAGGAATAATGGGAATAAGTTATGAAAGTAGAATAAAATGCTTTGATGAAAATACCAAACTTGGGGGTTAGTTCCCCTTCCAAGAGGTAAGAACCTTGTTAGTTGCAACTGGATTTATAAAACAAAAATTAATTTAGATTGTGATGTAAAGAAGTTGAAGGCTAGATTCGTTGCTAAAGGATTCAGACAAAAAAAAGGTATGGGCTATGTAGAAAATTGTGTTCTAATTGTTAAGAAAAACACTTTGAGAATCAATTTTTCTTTAGCAACTAGTCTTGGGGGAGAGATCCACCAAATGGATGCAAAAATTGTCTTTTTAAATGGGATTCTACATGAAGAAATCTATATGCAACAGCCACCAGGATTTGTGGATCAGAAGTATCTGAACTTTGTTTACAAGTTAAAGAAGTCACTTTATGGTCTTAAGCAAGCACCAAGGGTCTGGAATAAGAAAATTGATAATCATTTTACAAAGTGTGGCTTTAGAAAGCCCGATCCAACTCAAATCTCTACACTAAGAAAGTTAATGGTGAAATTGTTTGTTGTTATTTTATACATGGATTTGGTATTTATAGGTTTCCAACATTGTTGTGATTAATGCCTTGAAGGAAATCTTAAAACTACATTTGATATGAGTGACTTGGGTCAATTCCATTATTTTTTGGGCAAGAAAGTTTGGAGGTTAGAACATAGTATATTTATTTCACAACCAATGTATGTAGTTTGGCCCTCTTTACTTTTCTTTGGGATCTTCCAAGTGCAGGCTAAGTGATGGAGGATGGAAGTGACCTTCTAAGTTCTAAACCATGTCAATTTCCTCTTCGGAAACCTCTTGTTCCTCTTCATCGTTTGAGAATATTTATAGGAAGTAATCCTCTAGTTGATTCTAGACCTCAGAAACTTCTTCATGAACCTGTTTCTCTCGCAATTGAGCATCCTTTGCTTGTTTTTTGAATGCTTCCTTAGCCTTTGTCTTGGCAGCTAACTCCCTAAAATTAGCTTCATCTTACTCTTTGTCGGCATGGAGTTCTCCCCCTCTAGCAAAGACTAAGATAAATTGTTCCTTCAACCCCACATTCTCGCATTCTTCATAAATTGCTTTCTTGGTTTGACCTCTTGACTCCATTGGCCTAATATTGGATAGACACTAGTCCTTTATCCTCCATCACCCCTTTATTTTCACTATACTACAAAAAAATTGTTTTGCTAAGCTATCTCTTCACATTACCTCAAGCCTCCTTGTCATAACCT
>SNQJ01S0213659.1:0-15744 GCA_010110895.2 Picea sitchensis | reverse complement strand
GTCTAGAATAGTAAATAGGACCAGATATATAATTAAAATCAAATCGAATCTAATCATTGCAAATTACAAACGATTTAATAAAAATAAATCCTTTCAATCAAACCAAATTGAATAGAATACAATCGGGACAGAGTGAGAATACTTTGTTTTCCCAATCGTTAGAAAATCAAATCAAATCTTAACCATACTGTTTCATGAATGAAATTAATGGTAACCAAATCATAAAAGATATAAAACAATCATTATTGGTTTGCACAGGATCCAATTCGTTTAATCAAAATAGCCAAAAATGATCGCAATAAAACAGGCATGACTCTATCCATAAATTTAGTCATAGACTTTACATGCAGAATTTTCGACAGTTCATAGATATGGTCATAACTGTCATCGACTAGTTGAATTGACAACTTTTAATTAAAATCACAATGCATAAACAACCTCCATTGTAATCGGATGAAATCATATCAGCTCAAGAACCTTTACACAGTCAATGGACAGAGGCGTGATAAAATGTACAGATTCATGAATCGAGCAATAATCCAAGCCAATTTTTACTGAACCAATTATAGAAACAACATCGTAACCTTAATCAAAATCCAATTTGAATAAGTTACAATCAATGAGAATCAAATCAGTTACGATTCGGTTATGTATCCATAGAAAAATTTGAAATTCGGTCGAATGAAATTGAAACAATTAACCCATCTATTAACCAATTCGAATTACACCATCAATTGTATTCAGAGTTCGGGATATCAATCACCAGACTAAAAATATTAACAGCTTGTATTATCAATAGAACACCGAGCTAATTTTAAACAAACATATCTATTCGATGATCTATCGAATCAAAAAGAAACTAAATCCAATCGAATGATAAACAATAATAAAAAATAAAACAAACATTATATACAGAGAAGCATGCTTTCTGTACAGAGAGAAATATAAATGAGAAAAATACCACCACAGCTCCTGGGCCTTATGTCAATTTTGAATTGATAATTGCAGTGGCAGACTCGATGTTTTTGAACAGGACTGAACCCGTGGTTCGTTGATTTTTATCAGAAGGTTGTACCTTTGCATTCTGACCAGTGAGCATTGCCACTTGGTTTTCGAACTCGTGGATCCTGGATTGCAACGTAGGTATATCCAAGTAGTATCTTTCAACCCATAACCCACATTGATCACAAGATGCAGCAACAGGATGAACAGAAGGGGGTTTTGATGATTCCCCAAGGGTTTCATGGAGTGGCTCGATACCAGGAAAGTCAGGGTTATCCCGTAGACAAGGAGGGAGGTTCCTAACGAAGTCGTGAGGCGGTGTTCTACACAATCCCTTGGAGTAAGGATATTATTCAAAGAGGAATTATTCAATGTCTGAATTAGAGTCCTCGTTAACAATGATAGGCTCTGTTTTGGCAGGAAGCTTGGACTTGTTCCTCGCTAAGCGAGAGATCAATCTTGCATTTTTCTTGTCTCGAGTATTAACACCAGTCTTCGCTCTAGTCTTTTGGGTTGTGGCTTTAACAACTTCGGTTTGTTTTGGCACAAACTTAGGAAAACTTGTAGGTGACTCGGGCTTAGGTCTAGGTAATAAAACATCATAAGGCACAGGGGTAGGTTTGCTCTCGGCCACCATGGGCTTGTCTACCTGTGGAGGGTTTGACTCTCCAAAACCATTACGGCTGAGGAAATCATGCCAAGAATCACAACGTAACCCTAACTCGTAAACTAAAACCATTTTGATCAACCCGACATGGAAGAGGCTAGTGTCAGCCTGGCTATGCTTGTATCGTTTAGCCATTTTGAACAGGCTTCGGTGTATATAGTAAGGCATACTTAGCTAAAATCCCATGAAAACCACTAATAAACGCAGGTGGAATAAGAAAATAAACCCATACCTGCCTTCACAGGTAACGAAACATTTGATAATCATCAAAAGATCATATCAGCGGGGTTTCAACAGCTTTGCAGGTAACCCTCTGTCGCATGAGTTCACTGTGCGAGATTGGAACAGTAATGTCCATGGGACATCATCTACCTTGCAACTTTTCGACCATTTTTGTCCCTTGGCAGGCAAGCTAGTGGCTAGGCCGAGAAATTCTTCAGTAATCTCAAGCTGGACATCTCCCACTTTGGCTCGACAGCCATCAAACGACAACGCGAATTGTCGAGCCACTGTGAGGTCATAGCCATCAAACTTCCTTATGAAAACAAGCCATCCGTATTGTTCCAGGTCGCTACATGCACCACTAAATGTCGACAGTGCTTGGCACCCGTTAGGCTCGGCCCTTATGATAGGAGACATAACCTCTGCACATGGTAGGGTTTACACTGAATGAAACAATGTACAGAGTTGAAGAAACATTAGGTTTGATGGCTTCAAAGCTCGAATAGACCGGAATTAACTGCATGCGTGCGAAGGTGGTGGGATTACCACCGCCACGCACTGTATTAATTGACTGAGTACAGCGTTATCAAAACATAATTGTTTATACCATACGTATCGACCAGCAAATGGGTGTGTAACCATAATAACGTGTCAATCAACCGGAGCAGAAACAATGTCATGTGTTATACTCATGCCAAGTGTACAGCTCGATCAAACACCATATCCATCGTGTATCGTTCAATGAATCGTTCAACATCAAGGTTTTAGTGCCAATACATGGTTTGGAATAATCAACGTAGTATCCACTTACCAAACTCTATACCAAGCATTTAATTTGTGAAATCAAATATGATTAATCCATGCGCCTTCAAACCATTGTTATTTATTTGAATTAAACCTCATAAACTTACCAATGTATTCGTTGCTCATTGAAGTGTTTTCATTCCAAAGTCTTTCGAACATAATGATCCAAAACTCCTCATATAATAGCTCAGTGAAAAGTCCATAGTAATAAGGACAAAAGCAATAAGACCAAATCCATTATAACTTTCAGAAGATCAGAATAAAACTAATAAATTTTATGCCCAAAAGCTTAGCAATCAAACATATCCAAATGCGCAATCAAGGTAAGATAGTATGCTCAAGGACATAAGTTCGAGAAACCTTTAGCAATCATGTGATAAACCAATGGTGAAGTGTCTTTCGGAGAAATCGATAAAAGACGACTATAGTCCAAACGATGAAAGAGGTATTTTCACACTTATAGTTGTGAAAATTAAATCGATACCAAATTGCAATTGTCGAAAATGAAACAAATGCCTAGAAGCGCAATGTGACGATGGTTTTTCATTAATGAGACAAGGGGTGTAGGCAGCGTTTTAATTTAAGAGCAATTAAAAAAATGATTGGCTGCCAACAATGGCAACATGATGGGAGAAGCAGTTATCTCTGTCCAAAGAAAAAGAATTCAGATCAGGACATCAAAGAAAAATTCATCTTGAAAGAACAACCAGAAAATTGTACTACATCATTATCAATCCTCTTTTTTCAGCAAAGTTTTGAAAGATGTAAACCAATAACAGTCTTAAAGATTAGCAAGTCATGATTTTTATGATAAAGTCTTCAATACTGTTGGCATGGCCACTACTGCCAGCAGGCATCCATAGCCTCGACAGGGTTTCCATTTAACCCAATCGAACATCTTTATCCTGTCAAGAAGCTCCAGATTAGAATAAAGGACTTTAAAGAGGTTCCTTATAAATTTTTAAGATTTTCATGTACCCGACATTGCTTCACTGCCAGCAGGCTTGTTCAGTACCCCAATGAAGTTGTCTTGGCGTCATGCTTGCATTTACCCACTGCCAGCGGACCTGTTCAGTATCTTGGTGGGTTTACAAACATTTCCCACAGCTCTTATTTGTCCTTTTATTTTATTTTTCTTTTAGATAGCTGAGTGGGGTGACGCTAAAAAAATCTTGATATTTCTTCATATTTTTAGACCTCATCAGAATTTTGTGATAGAGTCCTTATTCATCTCCAGAAATGCTTTATTTCTAAAACAACTTACTTTGACAGGGAGACATCCTTTTGAGTTATTCCTTTACGGAAAAGGGACAGCGTAAAAAGGTAAAGATAATCACAACAAACTTCACTTAAAGATTGGAATTAGCAAACTTCTTTCAAACAACTTTTCCAATATTATTTTCAGAAATATAACTCACTGATGTTTGTACAATCTTCCAGAAGTTATTTCAGCGATGAGATTTTTTCTATGATCTATGTCTGAATGGCTCAGTATATAAGAATGCATATGTTTCAAAACACACCAAACTGATCAATCAAATCAAAATCCTAAAATGAAAACGAGAGCAAAAATAAAAACAAAGGAAATATTTACATAATATACAAAGATAGAAATCAGGCAAAGTATCTTTTCAGGGCTTGGCCATTCACCGGGTAGGTGTCAAGATGCCCGTAAAGACTCTGCAAGCGAAAGGAACTAGGACCCAACTTTTCAGCAATAAAAAATGGTCAAAGCCACAAATTTTGAAATTTAGTGTGTTCACCCTTCCCTTCATGCGGTTTGTCCCACTTTAAGACGAGATCACCAACTTCAAATTTTCTATCAGAAGCAGAATTAGAATCGAACCAACTTTTAATCAATTGTTGATGTTGATTTAACTTACGTTTGGCTTGGTTTCTTACTTCTTCTAGCTTTATCAGAGCATTGATACGGCTTTCTAAAGGGGGACATTCTTCTTCTTGAACTTTTTGCGATAATTGGAGTGAAGGAAGAAGAATATGAGGCGGTAAAATGGCTTCTCTGCCATAAACGAGGAAAAAGGGAGAGTTACCTATAGCAGCTTTGGGTGTTACCCTATCAGCCCACAATGCATTAAGTAGTGCGTTGTGCCAGTTCTTATGATTTTCAGCCATAGTTCTCTTGATTATTTTGATCAAGTTCTTGTTGGTAGATTCTGCTAAGTCGTTACCCTGGGGGTAGTAACTCATGGAATACTTAAGCTTTATTCGTTTCTCTAAGGAAAAATTACTCATCTCCAGAGAGGAAAAGTATGAAGCATTATCAAATACTAAACAATCAGGTATGCCAAAACGAGTGATGATATGCGAGTTAAGAAAAGAGATCACCTGACTTGTGTTGACAGTTCTTAGCGCGGTTGCTTCAGACCATCGAGTGAAGTAATCAGTGGCTGTCAAAATATACTTGTGTTGTTGTGGGGATGGAGGGTTAATAGGACCAATGATATCAAGGCCCCATTGCTGGAAAGGAGAATCAACTGTGACAGGTTGCAAAGGGAAGGCTGGTTTTTGCAATCACCCTGACGCTTTCTGACAAATGATACATTTTTGGCACAAGGCGTGGGCATCTCTAAAAAGTGTTGGCCAGTAGTAACTGGCTCTTAAAATTTTATGAGCAGTATTATTTCCACCGAAGTGACCACCAGCTTCTCCTGCATGCAACTCAAACCGGACTTTCTCTGCTTCGTCTTTCTCAAGACAACGCATCAATATGCCATCAAAATTATGACGANGTATACCATTAACCAGATGAAAGGAGGCAGACTTTAATCTCAAGATGACGGGGTCAAGATGACGGGGTGCTAATCCATGTTGAATATAGTGTCTAATATCATCATACCAAGGACTTACGAGATTTTGAGTACAACAAATCATACTTTGTTCATGTTTTACTAGGTCTGATGTGTCATTAACTTCTTGTTGTTCAGTTTCTGAATCAACCACCAATTTACATAACCCTTGGCCTCTCACGATTTGGGCTGGGGTGATTTCTAAGTCAAATTCCTGCAAGGAGGTGACCCAATTGGCTCGTTTCTCTCCTAACTCCTTTTGCACTAACAAATTCCTAACGGCAGGGTAAGGGACAATGACCTTGGTTCTTGACTTCAAAAGATAAGATCGGAAATGCTTAACTACCTTGAAGACAACATAGGCTTGCCGATCAACCACTGGGTAGTTAAGTTCAACACCTTTGAAAGCGGAACTCATAAAGGCAATGGGTACTTCGTTGTTCTCGGTGTTCTTCTGAGTTAGAACCACGGCGTAGGAACGATCGGAGGCAAAAGTGTAGAGTGTGAAGTCTTGAGAGAAATCAGGGCTCATGAGAGACGGAGCATCAATTATGGCCTTCTTTATATTGTTAAAATATTGGTTTTCAGTGGGTCCCCAGTGATATTGGGTGTCCTTCTTTATTAGGTTCTGGAGAGGTCTGACCATTTCGGAGAAGTTGGGGACGAATCTCCTCACAAAATTGATCTGACCTAGAAAGGACTGCATAGATTTTTTGGAGGTAGGTGGGGGGAGTTTAGCAATGACTTGCATCCTCTCAAGGTCAATAATCATTCCATCACTAGACACAATAAATCTGAGTAATTTACCCTGTTCTACTGTAGAGATAGATTTCTTGGGATTCAAGGAAATGTCGAATTTACAACATCGTAGCAGAATAGCTCGCAGGTGAGCTAGATGATCGTCCTTGTTTTTGGAGTATACAGTTACATCATCTAGGTAGACTACCACATAATGATTGATCAAGGCTCGAAAAGCAATATCCATTGCTCTCTGAAAGGTAGCACCGGCATTAATCAATCCAAAGGGCATTTTGCAATAAGCATAAGTGCCCCATGGGGTACGGAAGGTAGTTTTCAACTGGTCTAGTGGAGACATTAAGACTTGATTGTATCCTGAGAAACCATCTAGTAAATATAGCCTCTCGGAACCAGATACTTGTTGAAGTATCTGTTCCATAGGAGGGACAGGATAGTTATCTTTATCAGACGCTTTGTTGAGGTTTCAGAAATCGACACAAAGTCAAATTTCCCCGTTTTTCTTCCACACTGGGACGAGATTGGATATCCATTGAGTATGTCTGATAGGAAAAATTATTTTAGCATTTAGGAGTTTATTCAATTCTTTTTGTACGGCCGGTTCTAGTTTGGGATGCATTTTCCTCAGTTTCTGTTGAAAAGGCAAGGTTTGGGGTTTCATTGGGATGACGTGCTGTATAGTATTTGGATCAAACGTTTTGAGATCTTCGTAAGTCCAAGAAAAGACATCCTTAAATTCTTTAAATAATTTAACAAAAGAATCTTTTTCTTGTTTTGAACAACCCAAGCCTAAGTTGATATACTGAGGGTTTTCACTGGTTTCTAAATTGACTTTTTCATAAGTTAATGAGGAACTGTTGGTTTTACAATTGACCGTTTTTTTGAATTTATCTTCAAAATCGTAAAATTTTTCTAATCTAGCAACAGTTTTGGGTAAGGAATTTACCATGTCTGATAGGGGTTCAGAAGGTTTCGGATTAGGTATTGCCAGAAAGTCATGCAAATTGTCATCATGCATTTGTTCATCAATCACGGCGCCTTGGAAGGTTTCTTCCATGTGCAGAAATTTAATGATTTGTCGATCATCGTCAAATACTCTCCAGTTTGTGATATTGTCTGGAACAGATGGTCAGAACAATAGCTCCATGGAGAATGTGTTTGGGGATAAGCCTTCTGCAGGAAGAAGTTTAGAGGCAACATTAGCAAGTAGATCTGCTTCAGTATTATTGGATCTAGGAATGGAATTTATGTTAAAAGAAGAAAATTTATTTATTAAACTCCATACCTCGGACTGATAACCTTTGAGATGCGGGGTAAGACAGTGTATATAATTTCTTACCTGTCGAACCACTATCTCAGAGTCGCCAAATACAACTAGATTTTGAATGTGCATGTCTACGGCTTTTCTGAGACCTTGTAACAAAGCCTCATATTCTGCAATGTTGTTAGTACATTCAAATTCTAACCTACAAGCCAATAATGTTTTATTACCTGCCAGATCGATTATGATGTAGCCAGCACCAACTCCTTCTTTTGACTTGGAACCGTCAAAATACAAAGACCAAATTTGATTGTTATCGGGCTCATCAAGTTGTTGGACAAAAGCTGTTGGTTGCGTGTATGCTAAGATCTTGGACCTTTGTTCTGGATTGTTGATAGGTGAAATTTCAGCCGTGAAATTTCCAAAGTAGGTGTCCATTCCTTCGACTTCAGAGGAATCAGCCGGAGATGTATATGGTTCATTGGGGTCATTCAAGTCTGTTACCGTGAACTTGAGATAACGCTCATGATTCACCCTGATTTTGTTGGGCTTTCCATTTTCTGGAAGCCATAAATGAGACCAGTCTGTTGCGAAGTAACCATGTAGCTGCTCCGACCAGTCCCTACTCAAAAACATACCATATACTTCTGGAATATCCACCACAATTATATCAATAACTTGATGAACCTTGGGATTAGACGATAATATAATCAATACATTTTTTAACTCGCCTATAACTTTAACATCTGTTCTATCAAGCTGTATGATTTTCAAGGAAGATGGTTCGACTTCGGCATTAATCTTTTGACAGACTGACCAGTTCATTACATTTGACGATGCTCCTGAGTCAACCATACAATTATGCACATTTCTGTTGAAGATTTCGAAAGTTAAAAGAAAAGGAGGAACATTCTTGCGAGTGCTTAGAGTTGTAGCTTGAGGTTTCTTACTCGCATTCTCTTCGACTACCTTATCTGAATTATTTACACTATTTTCATTTACATTATTTACATTTGGTACAGGAAAGCTTCCTTTATCTTGAGGATCAGGATTATTTTTTGTGGAAGTCTTCTGTGGAACTTTGCTTTGAACAACCCTATTACCGTTTGAATTACCATTCTTGCCATTGTCTGAAATATTTTGCAACATCTTCTGTAACAAAAATGGAAACTTCAACAACTCATAAATAGAAATGTTAGCCCATAATTTCTTAAGATCTTCAACAACATCATAATCTATTTTAGGGCTATCATTACTCTATTTAGTTTCTATTGATTTAGAGGGTTTTGGAGGTAAAGTTGTAGTGCTCATAGCAGGAGGTTTACTTGTGGTCTTGCTCCTAGTATTGTAAGGGTGCATGGTCTCAAAGTTGGCTTGAAAGACACTATCTGAGAGGTGACCAAAGATATTTGGAGAAGACTCTTCTTCTTGAGTTGTTTCCTACTCAACTTCCTCTTGAGGGATGTCAGGAGGGATCAAATCATCTTGGGCTCCTAGAATTGTTTGTAGTGCACATTGCAAACTTTCTAAGTTCAAGCTTTCAGAGTTAGGCCGGTTTTGGGGAAAAGGATTTCGGAAAGGAGGTTTGTATGGTCCTTTGCTCGAAGAGGTTTCCTCGGTTGACCTTTTTAAGTCTACGACTTGATTAGATAACTTTTGAACAACTTTGGTTAAATTTTCCAAATCAGAATTTTCAGGTTGTGTCTTGTTTTGTGTAGGTCTGGGTAAAATTTCAATCTTTTTCTTAGAGGAAGGAACAGTCTCAGTTTCGTTGCTAGAAGGATCTTTAAGACTAAGAATGTCTTTCTCAATTTGAGTAGCTTCTTCGAATGCTTCTAACAACGTGGCCTTTTTGGATCTTTTCACCCAAATAGCTATACTTTGATGTAGAGCTTTAGTGTAATAAGCTATTATCAGACTCTCAGAAGGCATAGAGTCTGTAGGGATTCTATTCTTAAGTGTCAAAAATCTTTGATTAAAATCTTTAACTTTTTCTTTTGCATTCATTTTTAAGTTTGAAATATCCATGACTAAAACTTCCGGAGGTTTACCATCTCCAAATTTTTCCAAAAAACATGACTCAAATTTTTCCCAAGATACTATAGTGTGAGGCTGCTATGCAAAGTACCAGGTGGATGCATTACCCTCAAAGGTGTAAGGGAACAACCTACAGACGACATCTTCATGTTCAACGTTACGGAGTCTGATGGCTAACATAATTTTTTTGATATGATCTTCAGCTATCTGTTTTGAATCGAGATCAAACTTAGGAAGCCATTTCTCTGGATGCTTAGGTAAAGGGTGTTGGTATCCGGGTACAGCTACGGCATCCTGGTCCAACCAAGGTCTATCAGGGTTGTTCTGATTTTCCATTGGGGTAGTGGGTGTAAAAGGCTGAGAAGGTGGTTTTCCTTCGTCAGAAGAGGAATCTCCTCTAGAAGAAGAAGGAGATGAGGGATGAGGTGAAGGAGGTATCCCAGATCCTCCTACAGCAGGATTATTGTTAGGATCTGTAGGATTCACAGTAGGATTTATATCACCTAGTTGTTCTCTGACTTCAGAGAAGTCTAGAGGTTGACTCCACGGGTGATGTGGTTGCCTAAGACTAGAAAAGGCTTTATGTGATTTAATAAGAGATTGTCTGAAAATTTCTTGTATATCACCGCCTGTGGGATTAGGGGTTGTTGGCTCAACTGTGATCTGAGGATCTTCGGTTGAAGTAGTTGTTGTTTGAGGGGGAATACTGTCGAATGAACGGCTTATAGTCACTATAGGGGAGCGATTAGGGGGTGGAGGAGTCTTGCGACCACCTCGTGCCATTAATTAGTTCAGCCCTCCTTCTAGCGCCATTTGTTGACGGGCGAAATTGACCGTCCGTCAACTGGGAGAGTGGAACCGGTCCGAGGTTCTCTAATAACCCAAGTCGTTTGGAATGGACCACCCTGACGAGTTTAACGGCTCCGTTGGCCACCCTAAGGTCTCGTAAGGAAACCAAAGAGAAATGATCTGAGCTAAGAAATCTAAAAGGGAAACTAGAAACTAATAAAACAAAAGCAAAGGACTAAACTAATAAAGGAAACTATAAACTAATAAAGCAAATTAAACTAACTATACTATTCTAACTATAAATTACTAACTACAAGACATATAAGATACTAACTATGATTATAATAACTCAAATCAACTACCTAATTATCAGCTACAATATTCCTTATTCACAAATGTACAATATAGACAAACTATAGATTTGATTAAAACCTGCAAAACTCATGTGATCGCTGCACTGAGACAGCCAAGGGTCTCTTTTTTGATTTTTGTATTTATGAAAAAGAAAGAAAGCTAATTGAAATTAAACAATCTAATCTATATTACTGAAAAAAAATCTAAATCTAACTAAACTATCATTTATATTATACTAATTAATCAAAGCAATAAACACCTAACTAGTTGACCTGGAAACGCTCCAAGTCTGTCCTGTGCAAGATGACTTCTTAAGCTGGTTGGAGGAATAAATTCGCACCATTTAGCCTTTAATATTCTCGAAAACGATTAGTTGTGCAGCTTCTTGAAGTATTTTACAGGACAAACAAGACATAAAAGAAATCATAATAGTTTTATGATGATAAATCTCCTGCAAAAGGGAAACCTATAATGCAGAAAACTTATATAATAATTCAGCTTACGAAGAAGACAAAGCTATCATTCATAAAATGAATCTACAATAGTTATGCTCTTTTATCTCTTTGAAAGCAACAAGATATGTATCACAATAAGAAATTATATCACTTGTAATTGATTTAGATAGCAAAGTAATACTAAACCATAAACAGAATGATATACAAAACTTGGAACAAAGTGTTGATATATTGAAAAGCAAAAGCTATAACAACACATCAATTCTGCTCCAATTTGAATCAGAATCACATATCCTTGTTCTTCCAAAACTGATGATGATGTTCAATATTAAAAGCCATAGGTTTATATAAGTTTCTCACAAGGTAAAACATCCTTGTGATAATAGCAAACAGTTTACACAATCTGGGAATAATCCCAAAAATCTCTTAAACTAAGTAACTAAAAATGTAAGTGGAATATTTAAGATACCCTCCAATGCTCCTCACATCCATAACAAATTCGAATTCTCCTGTAATAGACATAAAGATCAAGTTAGAGGAATATTTTATTGAGAAAACAATAGAAAAAATGACTCTATAGAATCAGCTACAAAATCTCATGGTTTTGTAGCTGGTCTAGAATAGTAAATAGGACCAGATATATAATTTAAATCAAATCGAATCTAATCATTGCAAATTACAAATGATTTAATAAAAATAAATCCTTTCAATCAAACCAAATTGAATAGAATACAATCGGGACAGAGTGAGAATACTCTGTTTTCCCAATCGTTAGAAAATCAAATCAAATCTTAACCATACTGTTTCATGAATGCAATTAATGGTAACCAAATCATAAAAGATATAAAACAATCATTATTGGTTTGCACAGGATCCAAATCATTTAATCAAAATAGCCAAAAATGATCGCGATAAAACAGGCATGACTCTATCCATAAATTTAGTCATAGACTTTACATGCAGAATTTTTGACAGTTCATAGATATGGTCATAACTGTCATCGACTAGTCGAATTGACAACTTTTAATTAAAATCACAATGCGTAAACAACCTCCATTGTAATCGGATGAAATCATATCAGCTCAAGAACCTTTACACAGTCAATGGACAGAGGCGTGATAAAATGTACAGATTCATGAATCGAGCAATAATCCAAACCAATTTTCACTGAACCAATTATAGAAACAACATCGTAACCTTAATCAAAATCCAATTCGAATATGTTACAATCAATGAGAATCAAATCAGTTACAATTTGGTTATGTATCCATAGAAAAATATGAAATTCGGTCGAATGAAATTGAAACAATTAACGCATCTATTAACCAATTCGAATTACACCATCGATTGTATTCAAAGTTTGGGATATCAATCACCAGACTAAAAATATTAACAGCTTGTATTATCAACAGAACACCAAGCTAATTTTAAACAAACATATCTATTCGATGATCTATCGAATCCAAAAGAAACTAAATCCAATCGAATGATAAACGATAATCAAAAATAAAACAAACATTATATACAGAGAAGCATGCTTTGTGTACAGAGAGAAATTTAAATGAGAAAAATACCATCACAGCTCCTGGGCCTTATTTCAATTTTGAATTGATAATTGTAGTGGCAGACTCGACGTTTTTGAACAGGACTGAACCCGTGGTTCGTTGCTTTTTATCAGAAGGTTGTACCTTTGCATTCTGACCAGTGAGCATTGCCACCTGGTTTTCCAACTCATGGATCCTGGATTGTAACGTAGATATATCCAAGTAGTATCTTTCAACCAATAACCCACATTGATCACAAGATGCAGCAACAGGATGAACAGAAGGGGGTTTTGATGATTCCCCAAGGGTTTCATGGAGTGGCTCGATACCAGGAAAGTCAGGGTTATCCCGAAGACAAGGAGGGAGGTTCCTAACGAAGTCGTGAGGTGGTGTGCTACACAATCCCTTGGAGTAAGGAT
Source organism: Picea sitchensis (assembly GCA_010110895.2). NCBI lineage: Eukaryota > Viridiplantae > Streptophyta > Pinopsida > Pinales > Pinaceae > Picea > Picea sitchensis. The sequence goes on along the minus strand of SNQJ01S0213659.1, from coordinate 2,627 downwards.
ATTATTCAGAGAGGAATCGTTCAATGTCTGAATCAGAGTCCTCGTTAACAACGATAGGCTCTGTTTTGGCAGGAAGCTTGGACTTGTTCCTCGCTAAGCGAGAGATCAATCTTGCATTTTTCTTGTCTCGAGTATTAACACCAGTCTTCGCTCTAGTCTTTTGGGTTGTGGCTTTAACAGCTTCGGTTTGTTTTGGCACAAACTTAGGCAAACTTGTAGGTGACTCGGGCTTAGTTCTAGGTAATAAAACATCATAAGGCCCAGGGGTAGGTTTGCTCACGGCCACCATGGGCTTGTCTACCTGTGGAGGGTTTGACTCTCCAAAACCATTACGGCTAAGGAAATCATGCCAAGAATCACAACGTAACCCTAACTCGTAAACTAAAACCATTTTTATCAACCCGACATGGAAGAGGCTAGTGTCAGCCTGGCTATGCTTGTATCGTTTATCCATTTTGAACAGGCTTCGGTGTAGATAGTAAGGCATACTTAGTTCAAATCCCATGAAAACCACTAATAAATGTAGGTGGAATAAGAAAATAAACACATACCTTCCTTCACAGGTAACGAAACGTTTGATAATCATCAAAAGATCATATCAGTGGGGTTTCAATAGCTTTGCAGGTAACACTCTGTCGCATGAGTTCACTGTGCGAGATTGGAACAGTAATGTCCATGGGACATCATCTACCTTGCAACTTTTCGACGATTTTTTTCCCTTGGCAGGCAAGCTAGTGGCTAGGAAAATAAATTCTTCAGTAATTTCAAGCTGGACATCTCCCACTTTGGCTCGACAGCCATCAAACGACAACGCAAATTGCCGAGCCATTGTGAGGTCATAGCCATCAAACTTCCTTATGAAAACAAGCCACCCGTATTGTTCCAGGTTGCTACATGCACCACTGAATGTCGATAGTGCTTGGCACCCGTTAGGATCGCCCCTTACGACAGGAGCCATAACCTCTACACATGGTAGGGTTTACACTGAATGAAACAATGTACAGAGTTGAAGAAACGTTAGGTTTGATGGCTTCAAAGCTTGAATAGACCGGAATTAACTGCATGCGTGCGAAGGTGGTGGGATTACCACCGCCACGCACTGTATTAATTGACTAAGTACAGTGTTATCAAAACATAATTGTTTATACCATGCGCATCGGCCAGCAAATGGGTGTGTAACCATAATAACGTGTCAATCAACCGGAGAAGAAACAATGCCACGTGTTATACTCATGCCAAGTGTACAGCTCGATCAAACACCATATCCATCGTGTATCATTCAATGAATCGTTCAGCATCAAGGTTTTAGTGCCAATACATGGTTTGGAATAATCAACGTAGTATCCACTTACCAAATGCTATACCAAGCATTTAATTTGTGAAATCAAATATGATTAATCCATGCGCCTTCAAACCATTGCTATTTCTTTGAATTAAACTTCATAAACTTACCAATGTATTCGTTGCTCATTGAAGTGTTTGCATTCCAAAGTCTTTCGAACATAATGATCCAAAACTCCTCATATAATAGATCAGTGAAAAGTCCATAGTAATAAGGACAAAAGCAATAATACCAAATCCATTATAACTTTCAGAAGATCATAATAAAACCAATAAATTTTATGCCCAAAAGCTTAGCAATGAAACATATCCAAATGCACAATCAAGGTAAGATAGTATGCTCAAGGACATATGTTCGAGAAACCTTTAGCAGTCATGTGATAAACCAATGGTGAAGTGTCTTTTGGAGAAATCGATAAAAGACGACTATAGTCCAAACGATGAAAGAGGTATTTTCACACTTATAGTTGTGAAAATTAAATCGATACCAAATTGCAATTGTCGAAAATGAAACAAATGCCTAGAAGTGCAATGCGACAATGGTTTTTCATTAATGAGACAAGGGGTGTAGGCAGCGTTTTAATTTAAGAGCAATTAAAAAAATGATTGGCTGCCAACAATGGTGACATGATGGGAGAAGCAGTTATCTCTGTCCAAAGAAAAATAATTCAGATCAGGACATCAAAGAAAAATTCATCTTGAAAGAACAACCAGAAAGTTGTACTACATCATTATCAATCCTCTCTTTTTAGTGAAGTTTTAAAAGATGTAAACCAATAACAGTCTTAAAGATTAGCAAGTCATGATTTTTATGATAAAGTCTTCAATACTGTTGGCATGGCCACTGCTTCCAGCAGGCATCCATAGCCTCGACAGGGTTGCCATTTAACCCACTCGAACGTCTTTATCCTGTCAAGAAGTTCCATATTAGAATAAAGGACTTTAAAGAGGTTCCTTATAAATTTTTAAGATTTTCATGTACCCGACATTCCTTTGCTGCCCGCAGGCCTGTTCAGTACCCCGACGAAGTTGTCTTGGCGTCATGCTTTCATTTACCCGCTGCTAGCGGACCTGTTCAGTATCCCGGTGTGTTTACAAACACTTCCCACAGCTCTTATTTGTCCTTTTATTTTATTTTTCTTTTAGATAGCTGAGTGGGGTGACGCTAAAAAAATCTTGATATTTCTTCATATTTTTAGACCTCATCAGAATTTTGTGATAGAGTCCTTAGTCATCTCCAGAAATGCTTTATTTCTAAAACAACTTACTTTGACAGGGAGACATCC
>SNQJ01S0213658.1:2592-15716 GCA_010110895.2 Picea sitchensis | reverse complement strand
GGGATTTTACAGGAAGGATTGTTGATTGTGAGAGGGAATATCAAACCCTCAATGAGAATCTCAGAGGTCTAATAACATTCCATCATTTTGTATCCTATAAAAATCCTAGTTGGAGCAAAGATAAGGTTACACATTGGATTGGCATAGTAGAGGAAAAGAGAGCTAGAGAAGCTAGATGGGAAAGGGATGAGATATACTTTGAGATAACATGCTTGGAGATAAAATATTCCGCCCTTAGCAAGGAAACTAGGGCCCAAATAACCTTCCCACAGTATTTAGCCTTAAGAAATCCCAGTGGGAGTGAAGAGGATGTTTTACACGGGGTCAGTGTAGTAGAGGAAAAGAGAGTAGCAACAACTAGATGGTTGGAAGAACAGATGAACCCCACACTCATTAGGAGCACACAACTTTGCTACAGTTGCAAGGGGCCTTGGGAACCAGATCATAGGTGTAGGGGTAAGGGTCAGAAGCATATTATTGAGGTACACCATGACAGTGATGATGAAGCATGTGAGGATGGATCAATAGATGCTTATTTGGAGCAGTCTGATGATGATAGTGACTCTTGCACAGAGGCTAGTTATTCTTGCACGCTTGAGGATGATGGTGACCCTTGTGTAGTGGATAGACAGTCGGAGGATCAGGATGACAACACCTGCATTTCAGCAGACATATCACATGGTGTTGATGACCCTACACCTCAACAGAGTGGAGACATTAGTGGGGGTTTGCACGTGTTAGCACCTAGATCGGATGAGCTAGGGCCATGACACATATGTCATCTTTTCAGACACCCATGATAGCCACGTCACATGAGGATATCAGTGGCATTTCAGATATGATGGAGGAGCCATGTGTGAGGGATGCACACCATGGACATGTAGATCCACAGATCCAGGAGGAGGTACAGGACGTACAGACAGTTGACCTTACACATACAGATCAGAATGAGGAGATTGAGTCACAGATTTGGGAGACTCCATTAGTTGAGCAGATTGGGGAGACTGACAAGTTGATGGAGCACTTACTTCCAGGATCGGCCTACAGTGATGAGGATGCACTCTTTATTGGTTAGGACGACCATAACACGTGTCTGGATACATCTATATGGGATCTAGGTGCAGATGATAGTAGCAAGGTGAGTGCACAGGAAGATACGGCTACTCATACAGGATACAGTGTGATTTAGAGGGAGATAACATCTAGTGATGGGGTGCAGTGGCATACAGGAGGACCCAACAGCACAGTAGATAATGGGCAGTTCAACACGTTATTTTATGTAGAGAGTATTTTTGGGGATTCCAGAGTTGACACTAGCAGGACTGACACTAGCAGTGAGGGACGTGAGGTGGCACCTCAGCATGACTGTGATCAGGAGTCACACCACTTAGCAAGGCAGTTGAGAGTCAGTGAGGATATGATCATGGAAGCCACCAGGCGCAGTGACGACATGCATACATGGGTGACAGATTACTGCTGGAGAGCATCAGTGGCACATGGCAGCTTAGATGGGGAATTTGCCATGGATGATTTTCATACTCTCAGTGAGAGAGTATCTATGATGAGGACCGACTACCAACAGTTGTTGACTGACATGGATTACCTATTGAGGATTGGTGAGACGTATCATGAGGCTCTGAGGGAGCAGGAGTTGGAGGTGGACAAACTTACTCAGGAGTTGGAGAGCACTCGAGGATTCTTGACAGGCACAAAGACAACCCTTCAAGAATCAGAGTCCAGATCAGAGGAGCTTCTTGAGGAGATTCGTCAGAGGTCCACTTCATCTATCTTAGTGGGCACTCAGATATATCATTCAGTCACGTTGCTAGGGGATGTTGGTGATCTAGTAGAGGAGCACCAGTTGATGGAGGACACTTCCATTTGTGTTCCGAGAGCGGTTGACCTCCATGTAGAGGTTGATCCATCAGTACGCCCAGGATCTATGATACAACATGAGTCTACGGTAGACGACATGAGTATGCCGGAGCATACAGTGATGAGTGATAGCTTACAGAGACATGCCGAGATGTATGGTGGGATTCAGAGGGGTATAGTGCCTTGCAGGGAGGAGACACACCTAGGGGAGCATGCAGATGTCACTCCTTTGCAGCACCACCTAGTTATGAAAGATCACCTTCACCATATTAGTAGTTGCAGGGGAGATGAGAGATGGAGGTTGGTTGAGCAACAGTTGGAGGAGTTACTTCCGGTTGTACTAGATGGTTGGGATTCAGTGATGACCACAGGAGAGTATTTATCATGGATACCGATGGATGAGCTTCTGGTCGGATCCTTGGGATTGACCAAAGCATGTGACACCTTCCAGTCCTACAGTCACCTGCAGATGTTTCTGTTAGCCCGTCCTGACACTTTTATCATAGACAACAGCATGAGGAGGGATAGGCTGTGGCTGAGGACATGGGGAGTGGCTAGGCCGAGACCACCTGACATGAGTATCTTTACGACATCCAACCAGATAGAGGTGGATCGTCATAGGCAGCTAGTTGAGACTTGGTGCATGATGGTGAGCATCATAGGCCGGGTGATAGCAGATGAGCACAAAGGGCTTCTGACAATGATCAGTCTCACATAGGAGCAATTAGAGGAGATTGGGAGTGATAAACTTCCAAGTTTACCATGCGATCCGGGTGTTCATTTGGCTAGCGGGATGTTTTATTATAGGGTGACCCAGGTTGCGCCAGAGAGCCACATATGCCACCATTGGTTGGTTTGGAGTGGGCCTGCAGGGATTTGTCCGATGGAGCGAGGCAACTTTTCACTCTTGATCATCATGATCGGACATGGAGATGGTTGGGCAGGTACTCCATCCACATAGATGTAGTTTTTGGACATCAGGTCCAATAGCCATAGGTACTTCAGTTTGAGGATCCAGGAGTGGAGGATCCAGTATATATACAGGGAGTAGTCAGGCAAGGTCAGCATGGTGCAGTGCCAGCATGCTGATCTTCGACAGAGTCTAGCATGGGATCAAGGGATTGCAGGGTTGAGCATTTCACTAACTGACAGGGACGAGTGGACCGTTGCAGGGGAAAGTTGTTTTGACTTTCCATTGAGCTTGAGTATTGAGGAGAGCTCATCTCTTGAGGGTGTCTCACGGAGGTCTTACAGTACTTCATCCTGGCATCAGCATGTAAAGTTGATGGAGGCCGTGTTGATCTTGGTAGGGACTTGGAGGATGGACTCATTTCAGGGTGAGGCCAGGTGTCATATGCAAGAGATTCACACAGTTGATATATTTCAGGACTATGCTTCACAGGATATTGCAGTTCACTTCCTGATATGGGATCCAGGGGGTGGAGTGTATGATTGTTCATCTTTGGATGGGTTCTACGGTGTGTCCTATAGGTGGACGTGGGATCCTGGTATTATATTTGGAGAGATTTGGTTATTGCTTGAGGACAAACAATTTTCTAGCAAGGAGGACTGTAATGTCCCCACTTTGGGACATCATTATATTACACAGTGTTATGATGACTAGGGTAGCCAGTTGGAGATTATAGCGAGTACAGGGATTATTGAGAGGCATTTTGGGGTTCGACTTGCATTGCTCATCCCATTTCATCATTATGATCCATTCCGCACAGGTTGGCTTTGGTTCCGTTGCATTCCGATGATTTCCATGATTCTCAGTATTTTGAGCAATCAATTAATTAAATTCACTAAAGAGGTCATTTTGGGCACATTACTTGGAGGAACCTCTCAGTGTAATAGCTCATTGGAATCGAGAGGAGCCACACTACATGATGGGATGGTGAGAAGTGACTTTCAGTGGCCAGGGAAGCCATAAGGAGAGATAAGGCACTTTTCAGAGGTAAAAAGGTTAATTAATTAATTAAAGTGATTTAATTAATTAATTAAATATTAATAAAATGAAAGTCACTTTGGAGGGACAAGGTGTGCAGGAAGTATAAAGGAAAGGCAAGGGCCTCTATTCATTCATTCATGTATGTTTATCATTTGGATATCTGGCTTCTAGCTAGAGGGCCCATCTCTTGGGGGTTTTGAGGGTTTTGACTTAACAAACCCTAGAGGACAATTCGGTGGTGAAAGATTCCACCTAGCTTGTCCCAAACTTGGTCTCGGGGATGCAATACTCCCCCATGCCATTTTAGTCCAGAGCTACTCAGTTGCAGGAGGATTCTACACCAGTCATAGGTGCAGAAAAAGAGAGGGCGCACCAGTTGTGGGTTTCCAGCAAGAGGGGTGCACCATCCATTGAGGGAGGATTTGATCTAGCTGAGGAGAAGATATTTTGGGAATTCCAGGTATTGGGTTTCCTTTGCAGGTGTCATAGCACTATTCTTGGTGGATTCCGGAGGGATTTTGGTGGAGGATTTATTTGTATTGAGAGTGGGACGAATTCCCAAGAGGAGGGCGCACCATTCTCTGGAGGGTGGCTAGATCCAAGGGTCTAGCAGGTCCTTTGATGATTTGAGCACTTGGGTTTTCATTGCCGTGTCCTGATCTATCATTTTAGCAGGTTTGTGGAGCCTTTGGAGGTCTCTAGGAGGGAGGCTGAATTATCTAGGGTTTCAGGCATCCATGGGGGCGCACCATTTCTTGGAGGAGAGGCAGATCCATGAGTTTGGAGACGATCTTGGAGATTTGAGCACCTGGGTTGTTCTTGCAGTTACCCAGTCTACTGTTTGGCATCTTCATTGGAGCAGTTGGACATCTTTGGCAGCATGGCAGAATTGTTGAGGCTATTCAGTGATCCAGTAGGGCATGGCATCTTCGAGCTTGAGGGTTGGTACTTCATACGGCTCAGATCTCATTTGTGTATTGGTCTTCATTGTTGTCTAGCCTTTGGAGGCTTGTGGTCTTCTATTGGAGCATTTTGTAGCAGCTTCTATCTTCTTTATTGGAGCCATCTGTTGAGCATTCCAGAGCGGCATCTTCATTGTATCAGGTTCTTCTATTTATGAATAAAATCAGATCTGAGGTGTTTTGGGCTTGTCTATCATATTGTTGATCTTGCATATGGTTGAGGTATGTTCCATTACGGTATCGTCTTGTTTATTGCTGCAACACACATATAAATCATCAACATAAACCCTAAGACCGAAATCAAGAGGTCAACCTCCAAGTAAACACATACAAACAAGTAAATCAGCAAAGTGTTTGACGAAATGCCACAACCAGAAAAAGTTTAAAAGACACCCAAAACCGTGATGTTCCTTGCATTTTGGCTTGGGAACATTACATTGGCACATGATCTTAACCCTCATTAACTCCCTCTTATCCTCACACATGTGTCACTCCTTCACTTAACTATCCCTCACACTCCCAAATGTGATCCTTTAACTCACCATGCGCATACACTCTCACTCATAATTCCCTCATGCGCATTAACTCCTAAATTTTTCACTCAGACTTATTCCCTCATGCACATTAACTCCTATTTTCTTCACACTCCTCTCCTATATATTGGATGGTCTTCATTGATTATTGGTCGGATTTTTGTGGCAGCAACACATGTTACGCTTATTCTTTCTTCCTCTCTCTCTCTCATTCTATAGTCTAGCTACTTTCTCTTGAGGAAGGATTTCCATTGTACTGGTTCTGGACTTGTCATGTGTGTTGCAATCAACCCTTTGACAAGTCAATAATAAAGAGATTTTGTGTTTGTGTCGAACCTTTCTTTTTGTTGGTGTTTTGGTTTATTTTTGCAAATTGATTAAGTAGTTCATTACTATTCATTGTGGTTTTAATTGATCTTTTGAATAGTTTCTTCATTATTTCTCTTCTATCTTCTCTTGTGCTAATCCTGCAGGACCCCTCCAAGCGAAAAATCTATCTTTTCCCCATGTTTTGGATGGAATTAACACGCTGTTCAAGACTTTGCAGCCTCTGTTTTTTGGCCTAATTTGCAGAAAATCAGACTTAGGACAGCGGCAAAATCACCCTAGGGACTCCCCCCTGAGGTTGGCAAGCATCAACTCAAATGGAGAGGGGTCTAGCCCGTGACAATTTGGGGCTTTTCTCCTTAAATTAGCCAAGTTTTCATTGCTGTAAGAATAGGTTATATCATCTCAATTGGAGGGTGGAAATTTGTGCTAACAGGTAGTCCACTACAAACCCTAAAAAAACCCGTATGCCCTTTGACAAGCTTTAAATGAATGATAACATGGAAGATAGTCCATTACAAATCTTCCTTAGGGTTTCAAGACAAAGTTTATCCAGGAGAAACAAGATAACATGCAAATCACCACTTTGATAAAGCATTCACTTAATACATCAAGAATAAAGTTTAAACCATTCAAAGTTTGAAAAGAACACTTACTAGTCATATCGTTTGGCATGAAAGAAACCCTAGAAATGAAATCATCCAAAAAACACTTGCAAAACATCCACTAGATCATTCTCCAAAAAGTGTGCATGAGTTCTCCATGATGAATTTTACAAATGAGGAAACCCTCAAGTATATATATGAGACAAGCCTAGTGCTTTATCTCTCCTAAAGCCTCTATAACATAATAAATCCATGATACAAGGTGGATAGGTCTCAAGCCAACCACCAAAATAGCCTCCAACATAAAGATAAAATGCTAATACATCACGACGTTCTCTAAAATAGCCACACATGTGAGTGTAGGATGCCAAAAGAGGGTGACATAATCTCCTCACGGGGTATAAGGCCTCCAAAAGTCACATCAATCCCCAAAAGGTGCAAAGCATCATGAAAGGTCACATCCCCTCATTAATAGGGTCATGTCTCATCATCATCAAGGTGCCAACTCATCATCCATGTGCTAGGTCGGCTCAAGCAAAAGTGACACCTCTCTCAAGCATGATGTCATCATCATGTGCATAACGTCCCAAGCTTCTAGGGTGATGTCATGATGGATAATGGCTCCATAACCTCTCCGAAGGGGTGCATCATCATCATCAAGGGCAATGGGGCCAATCCAAACCCTAATGTCCTCAAAGGGTGCAACATCCAAGTGCATGGGCTTCCTGCCCTCTAAATGGCCCATCAAGTTATATCTGCAACATCCAAGCTTATCAATGCAATGTCCAAGGTCCAAGAGCAGCTGGAAGATGTTTGGAGGCATGCCAAGTTATCACTTGACTTAATGCTCATCATCAAAGGTGCAACGTCCTCCAAACAATGTATGACGTCATCATCAAACATCCTCCACAGGACCATATCCACGGGTGCATGATCAATAAGCAAGGCTCATAGAATCAAGTAAGACCAACCATTACAAGATACAAGAGTCATCAGAATCATATAAAGTAAGCCACAATCTAATACAAAAGCCACTTAAGCAATTCACATTAGGTATGTTCTTCAAACTTCACACTAGATTAAGACTTTATGCAAATTGCCAAGTTTAGATTGTCAAATTTTCAACTAGGGCAATTCAATGCATACAATTTCAGATCTGAGAATTACTTCCAAGTGACCTCAAATAGTAAACTAGGGCTGTTATCACTGAATAATTCTACACTGAAATTATGACAAAAAATTACAATAGCGGAAACACAAAGATTAGAGAGAAATCATTCATACACATCAGACACAAAAATTTATGTTCTGTAAAATTTTCCGATTGAGAATTTCTGAGGACATAACAGTCCTCCTAGCAAAATTACAACTTTCAGCAAATTCCGGAAAAACCCTTCCAACTTGCGAACTTGCTGCTGTACCCTGCTGACCATAGTTTTTAAAACCAGAACCGGACATCGACTCAGTTACCTATCAACTCGAACATCGATTTGGACTTGGATCGACTCAGATCGGTTTGATTTCAACGATTCGGTTCAATAAAAAATACATTAAATAATTAAATTTTAATGAATTTTTTTTATTTTAAAGCTTTAAAACCATGATTCCAAACCATTAGAGAGAAATGTAGAATCAATGCTTATAGGTTTACTTTTTGTGATCTATATTTACCAGATATGATTTACTGTTAGAATTTACAATTTTTTATTTATTTTTTTATTTTTTCTGAAAAATTCTTCTGATATTAAACAGATAATATTTACATAAAGCAGAGATATATACAAGGAACAATACAACAAAATGAAGTCCAAATCGAATCAGAATAAGCAAAAGCATATACAACATTGGCGTCTCTAATAAGCAGAGAACCCTTATCCTGAAGCTGAGTGCATACCTCTTTGTGCCAAATCCTACCGAATGAATGAACAAAACTATCCTCATTGTTGAAGATACACTTACACCTTAATTTCCAGATAGAGAACAAAGCAACGACTCTTAAAATTTTGTTGGCTATTAGAATTTACAGGTTTACTTAATTATAGTTTTGTTTCTTCTGTTACATTAAAATTACCTTCAGATTGCATTAATAATTTGTGGTAAACAAATGAAATTAGGCTCAGTACATACTAGAATAACTACAAAGTGTATCAATTTGGACATTTCAAGTGAGACTTTGAATTTTAAAATGTGGTTAAATCAATTGTATGTCGAGGCAATAGATGGTCCATGATGCAAAGTCATGTTGCGTTTTGGGGTTCAACATGAAAGACTGGTCAAGATTTGTAAATTTTAGTCTCGAATCTTAATGGTATTGTCTTGTGGGAAACATTTAGTTATTGATCACTCTCCTTCAAGAAGATGAGCTAGGTCAAAGTGGAACTCCGTAGTCTTGGGAAAGATGAAGAATAACCACACTCCCAACAACTGTATTTTTAGTAGCCTTCCATAGTGGTATCCCTCTTCTTGAAGAAGACAAAGTGGAATTCCATAGTGTTTGAAAATATGGAGAATGACTACACTCCCTGCAACTGTATTTTTAGTGAGTTTTCAGTAGCAGTATACGTCTAAGGTTTCAACTAAGCAATGTTTTTGATGCTTATCCAAATTTTGGAATCTATGATATGAGTAACTTACTAATGATTTTGAACAATGAATGAGAGTTTTCTTTTGCACCATAGTCCTATGCAGGTGAACCGTGAACATGATATGGGATTTTATAGAGGCAAATGTTATTTTTTGAAACTTGTTGGAGATTTGCATCTTCGGGCAGTCATTACCCACAAGAAAGTACAAGAAGACCCATCTATACCATTACAAGAAGCCCCGGGAAGAAGTTGAAGACCTAGGAAGAGAAGTCGGCCCCACAGGAAATTAATAAAGAAATTGAAGACCCAGAAATAAGAAGTCGGCCCCATAATGATGCACAGATTAGTATAAATACAAGACTGGCTCATTTCATTTGGACAATCAGAAAGCTCCTTCTGCAGTGCGCACAAGGCAGTTGCAGGTGCAGTTTTTGGTAATTTTGCTATTTTTGGTATCTTAGAGGGTGCACCACACTTGGAGAAGCTCTTGCTTGGTTATTTTGGATCATCTTATTGAGGCACTAGGTTTTGGATACACTAGCCTTGGGGAGGATCTTCTCTGTATGATATTTTGGCTATTGATGGTGATGTATTGGTAATATCTTGGACTGAATTCTTCTATAGAAAGGTTGCTGGGTTTTCTCCCAAGGTTGGGTTTCCGAGGATAAACTATTGTGTTCTTGTGGCTACTGTGCATGGTTAATATTTTGTAGATTTTGTTATTTCCGCTGTATTGATGTAGTTGAGATTTTCAGTGTATAGTTATTCTATGATGACTGTGATATAAAAGTAAATCTTGTTTGTAATCATAAGGCAATAAGTATCAAGATCTGAGAAACATATAAAACACCAACATGGTATCAGAGCTAGTTGAAATATTTCCATTGCATAGTTGCAGTTGCAGTTGCCAGTTGCAGTTTGCTAGTTACAGTTGCAATTGCCAGTCGCTAGTTGCAATTGCCAGTTGCTAGTTGCGCAAACCTTGAGATTAGAAGACAAGGTGGATGGTGCTACAAATTTCAGAGGTATGCACTTATATATGTTTCAAAGTTATATCATTTAGTAGAGTATGAGGGTGTTTGCAGGGGATGTACAAGGGACCTTGTCCAAGCAATGACCCAAAGGGATCATTGGATCTAGTGCATTCAAAGAAATAACACACCCTCCCTAGCAACTAAGACTCTAGATTTGCATATCAGGTTTGATATTTTTATATTGCTGCATCTTAAATAAATATTGTAACTAGGACAACAGTCTTTAGAGATCTATCACTGTACTTTTGCTATCAAATGTTTTGAATATTGTTAGTACAATGATCATTGTGAAAATGCTCACTGTTTAGTACTAATGGTGCACTTATTTACAAGATGAAATTGATCTCTTCTAGGAGATGTTCTTGGTTGTTGTCTTTGCCTCGGGCAGGTTACTATGGAGGTCACAACACTAGAAAAGTGTTGCTCTTGTCTTTTGTTCTTGTTTTGTTTCGGGCAGGTTACCACAGAGGAATGATTGGTAACAACACTGGAAAAGTGTTGTTCCTGTTTCCCATTTTTTTTTATCTTGTTCCTATTTCCTTATCATAAGAATATTGTTCTTGTTTGCTATTTTTTTTGTAATTGCGCTTGTTCTGGGTAGGTCACAGGTGATAGCTCTGAGAGGGAGCTATAGTGATGATTGCGGGAGGAAACAAATTAAATGGTCTCTAGTTTGAGACATGGAGCAAGCTATCTAGACATGGAATTGTATATATGACAGTATACATCCATATACCGAAGGCGAAGAAGACAAAGTTAGAACCTTCGTAAAAGGACACCTTTGTGGGACTAATGATGAACTTATTTACAAGATGAAATTGATCTCTTCTAGGAGATGTTCTTGGTTGTGGTATTTGTCCCGGGCAGGTTACTATGGAGGTCACAACACTAGAAAAGTGTTGCTCTCGTCTTTTGTTCCTGTTTTGTTTCGGGTAGGTTACCACAAAGGAATGATTGGTAACATCACTGGAATAGTGTTGTTCTTGTTTCCCATTTTTTTTATTCTTGTTCCTATTTCCTTATCATAAGAATATTGTTCTTGTTTGCTATTTTTTTTTTGTTATTGGGCTTGTTCTGGGCATGTCACAGGTGATAGCTCCAAGAGGGAGCTATAGTGATGGTTGCAGGAGGCAATGTATTAGATGGTCTCTAGTTTGAGACATGGAGAAGGCTATCCAGACATGGGGTTGTATACATGACAATATACATCCATATACCGAAGGCGAAGAAGACAAAGTTAGAAACTTCTGAAAATAAGGATACCTTTGTGGGATACAGAGTGTTCCACATGGAGATTAATGAGGAGGAGCAGGTGATTCCACTAGTAGTGAGGAAGACGACCCCACTTAGTATCAGTTTAGAGGAAGCTAGAGTTCAGAGGGAGTCGACCCTCAGGATCCAGTAGGGAGGAGTAGCCTCCCAAGACAGTTCATTGGAGATCAGACTTTAGAAGATGCAGAGGGAGCATATGGCTCCAGATATTGTATAGACTGTTGGCATATTTATTACAGACAGAAGGCAGAGTATTTGTTTGTCATTGATGGCAAGCTCAGCCCGACGATGATGAACAAGAGAAAGTGGCAAGACCAGCAGCGCAACGATGATCGCATGGAAAGATCAGAAGCGTAAGCTCAGGAGGAGGAGCAACAGTGATCGTTGGATCACCCATTCAGAATTCCCGATGACCGTCAGATCTGAATACAGACAGGAGGAACGCGCAAAAGAGGAGAACAAATCTCAGACGTTGGATCTGAGCGCGAGGACCGACCATCGTTGGATCCAGAAGAAGGAGCACGATCTTTAAGTACAAGATGAAGCAGGCTTACAAAGTCCTGAAAGAAGGAGGGCCTTCCATCGTCAAGGAGTACACGTGGCGAGGGATTAACGTTTCGTTGACTGGAAAGTCAAAGGAAGGAAGTGCTCTAACCTTCCAACTCGTGATAAGATCTGGATCGTTGATCCAAGAGGGACACGTGGCGATAGATCAGAGCACGACAAAGGCTCCGTTTCAGAGTTTTGCAGATTGGGAAATCCAAAGGGAGGAGGTGCTCTAACCTCTCAAACTCGCGATATGCGAAATCGCGATAACAATCCTGACTGTTGGATGCAGACTACACGTGGCAAGAGGTCAGTTTTTCGCTGACTGGAAAGTCAAAGGAAGGAGGAGCTCTATCCTTTGAAATCGTGAAACGCGAAATCACGATTCAATCTGAGTCGTTGATCAAGGGAAAGCGTGGACTGTTGATCTGGCTCCATTTTGGAGTTTCGGATACTAGGAGTTGGAGGAGTCAAGGAAGCAACTCATGATAGAAACGCCGATATGCGAAATTGCGAAACACTCTCGTGCTTTGCCCTTGGTCATAACTTATGGTCACATCAATGAAGGCTTAAGGGAAGGAGCTAATTGCTAATCTCCATTTCGGGGATTGCAACTTGGAGTGTCGAGACCCTTCATCACAGGAATGTTGAAATGCAAAATTGCAAAACGCCTTTTGGCGTAGGCTGTGGTCACGTGAGGGGAAGAAGCTAGCGGTGCTAAACTCCATTTCGGAGTTTCGACGATCGCGACATGAAGAGTCGAGACCCTTCATCACAGGAGTCCCGAAGTTGCGAATTGCGAAGCGCTTTGTGGATAAGCGCCAGGTCACCGCCGATGGTCATGAGAAGGGAAGGAGCTAGTTTAGCTAAGCTCCTTTTTTCGGAGTTTCGGGGATCACGACATAGAGTGTCAAGAAATCTCATCACAAGAATGCCGAAATGCGAAATCGCGAAATCAATGCGAGACCCTGCGCTTGTAATCCAACGGTGTTGGATACTTCAAAATCTGATCGAAGGGCTACTATTGCTCTTCATGATTATTGTTCAGTTACGATTCAGTTAGCTGAACTGAATCATGATTCTTGGACGGTTGGCGATTCAGAAGCTGAGGCGTTTTTGTCCTAGGTGGTT
This sequence comes from Picea sitchensis, assembly GCA_010110895.2. Taxonomy (NCBI): domain Eukaryota; kingdom Viridiplantae; phylum Streptophyta; class Pinopsida; order Pinales; family Pinaceae; genus Picea; species Picea sitchensis. The sequence continues at coordinate 2,895 of SNQJ01S0213658.1, read as the reverse complement.
TGAGATGTAACTGAAGAAGTTTGTGGTTATAAAGATGGAAATGGAACGACTGTGTGTGGTTCGTTTTTCTGACTGAAAAATGAGTTGAACTGGAGAAAGGTAAAATTACAGTATGCGCAGTGTGAAGAAAACTCAGAGATGAGGAACAAAAGCTGAACATAACAGAAAAGGTGAAGAGAGCAGAATGTGCACATATCAAAGAGCATGAGAAGGACAGAGAAAGAACAGATAGAAAGAGACATCAAGTCAAGCCCAGTATGAACAGAGCAGAAGAATAGCGTAGCAGAGAAGAATTGCAGAACA
>SNQJ01S0213657.1:0-13124 GCA_010110895.2 Picea sitchensis | reverse complement strand
TAGTAAATTGGAACATAATGGAGAGCAGGGACAATGAACCTCCACATGTCGATGACATGGTGGTGAATGACTTTGATGAAAGACATGGGCTCTTTATCTGGGTGTGCTCCCTTAGCTCTTCGATATCGTTTTCTTTAGATACCCTGGTTCAACACAAGGTTTTGATTGGGAAACTTCAAGATGAATTTGATGCTCTAAGAAGCTAGAATGAAGCATTACAAAATCAATTGGCACAATGGGATGTGATTTGGGGGGATTCTCTTTCAGATAGAAGCATGGGTGGCGGGGCAACATAAAAAAGGCACCAATACCATAATTAAATGTTCCTTTAGCATATTCCGAGGATAGGGATCATACATAAATGGACCACACTCAGCATGGAAATGCCAATGAGATGAATCCTAATGTAACTCTTTGAATTTCTTTTGCTTAATTGTCTATTTTAACGATATATATTACCGAGTTTATACTACTCAGTTTGGGAGTAGTGTTAGAAAATGGATAGGTAACAATAGAAGGAAAGAGCTAGGGTGGTTGAAAGATATAGTTGAGACATAATTTTGTTATAATCCAAGACTCTTTTTTTGTACCAAGTGGTTTCAACCACACCTTTTTAATGAATAAAATCTCCCATCTTTTGTATATAAAAAAAAAGGTAATACCCATTGTAAATGAGAAAAGAGTTTAGACAATACCCAAGTTTAATACCCATGGAGTCAAAACCAACTGCATTTCCTCCCTTAATATTTAAGGAACAAAATTTTACTATAGTCCATGGGGATGAAATATCACAGGTAGATGAAGAACAAGGTTAACCACAAATCTTGGTACAACCGATCACAAGACAAGTTGAAATGATGGTTGGACACACACACACACCTCAATTATAGAGATGGATCATGACCACAACATACATTTTTGAAATATTTGGAGGGAATATAGTCACAGTCACAACCGATGTAATAAAGTTTAAAACATGGTTTGAGCTAGAAGCACATATCTGGTAACGTGGAAATGAGTGGAGATGAATTAGATACCTAGATGAGAGATTCTAGTTTCACATGTTCCTAAACACATTGGACAATTTTCCTTAAAATGGTATAAAATCGAAGGCGTTGACGGTGACACTTGCAACTAGTGGGAATTGAAAGAAAATTGTATAAAATACTTTTCATTTGTTCCAGCAAAAGACAATTTACAAGATGCAGTTATACAAATTAAAGATTTTATAGAAAGACCAAACAATAAGAGTGCATAAGAAAAATCAAGTTGACAGTCAACATAGTTTCAACCTTGAATTGTAACGAGAAATCATGTCAGGAACAAAAGATTTATATTAAATGAAGAATCAAGTTGAAAATGAATGTTTTCCAAGGAAGAGATTTAGGTGGAAGAGGGATAATCTAGAAGTCACGAGAGAAGTATATGAAGGTGAAATATGCCCTTTCATATTGAATCGATAGTTCATTGAGAGAGTTCAAATATGATCTTTTAGATCAACTCCATAGTTCAAGAGGACAATGTAAAGGTTGATCTTTCAAAGGATCCAAATAGTTCATTGGAAACTTTTGAAATATTTTCTTTTAAGAGAAATCGATAGTTCATCATTGGAGGTTTTGAAAGAATCATGATCAATCTTTCAAAGAAGCCCAATGGTTCAATGGGAACACTTGAAAGAATTTCTTTGGATGGGGCATGATGGTTCATCCAGAACTTTTRAAAGAAGTGAATTTATTTCGAAGAGATTGATAGTTCATCGGGGAATTTAGCAAAAATAAAAGGTAAAATTTTGAAGGACCTCAACATTTTACGAGGGAGTCTTGGYAGATGCATAGTTTGATTTTTCGTATAGGCCTGATGTCTTTTCCATTAGGAAATATTTTGAAAGGAGGAATATATTATAGAGAAGGATAAAGGACTGGAATTCAAATATGGAGGGTGCCAAGTGTGGTATACAACCCACATGACATGGATCCCTTCGAACATAACAAAATCAAATAGAATTCAAGTAGGGATAATATAATGAAGGGATTTGTGAGATTAAATTAAAAAGAAAAAAAAAAGTACCATGCGCCCTCGATGAGTCTATAGAGGGGGTTGGGTACATGATAGATTGGTATCATAGCTACAACTATAGCATTGGGGTTGTATAGACAATAAATTATTCAAATTATCTAGTGTGTCAAAGGCAAAGTTACAATAGTACCCTGTATGGGAAAGAAATTAGGAATAAACCAAAAAGATATAATAATAATTTATTGACATTATTAAGTTAACATGTTGATTGTTGTGCAAATGCTCATTGAGTACTAAGGTTTCTATAACAAGGTGAGAAATTATAACAAGAGTCTAAGTCTCGATGGGTTGAGCAGATTGGCATCATGGAAGATGCACAAAAACCTTATTATTATGCAGTAGATGTCATACACGAAAATTTGCATGGGAGAAATGCAAAGACTAAATCTAATGGATGAATAAATCAAGAGACCCCTCCAAACATTGCAGGGACTATGAGATGCTTGAGTGTATAAATTCAAAGTTATAAAGTAGAAAATGAAAGGTTAATCAAGGATCAAGAAGAAAAAACCCAGTAGAATGTGGCCATGATATAGAGTTTCACATAAATACAAAGGAAAATGTATGGCAGACAGAATTTGATCAATGTTGATGGGAGCAAGGATATCTCTAGGAGTTGTTCTTCCAAGTGATCCCAAATAACCAAAGGAAAGACCTCCAATGATGGGACTTATATACCAATATAGACCTCTAACAATGAATCATCTACCTCTAAATATTCATTGAGCTCAAAATCCTCTTCTCGTAAGCAAGGAAGAAGCAATCCTTTTAGAGATAGCTTGCAAGCACAATTCTGGAAAGTAAAACCTCCTACTTTTGATGGAGAGGTAAATTTTAGAGAGGAAGTTAAGGCTTGTCTTCTTTAGATAAAGAATCATTTCCAAGTTTATGATTACCCTAAAAATATGAAAGCCAGAGTAGGCATATTCAATTTGAATGGTAGGACATCCATTTGGTGGGAACATCTCAGACAAGTCAATAAAATTAGTGAGAGAAAGATTGTTTGGAAGTAGTTCAATAAGTACTTATAGGAAAAGTATATCTTCGACAGATACTATGATGATAAAATCAAGGAATTCCATGAGATAAAGATAGGATAGGTGACCATAGATGAGTATGTGAATAAATTCTTAGATTTGTTGAGATATATCAAGTACATCCAAGAAGACAAGTTAAATATCGTGTGTCTCCTAAGTGGATTACCTCCATCCTACAAATAAAAGATTGAGTTTGATGAACCTTGAACTTTAGATGAGGCCATTAGAAAGGATAAGTATTACAAGGATTGTAAGGATAAGAAGAAGAAGAATTAGGAGCAAAAAAAAAAAGGGTTCAAGCCCCTGCGTTAGAAAAATCAGCCAAATAATTTTCCACAAAATTAGTTAGCAAAATCAGGGGAAAAGAGGCCAAGAAATCATATTTAGTGTTGGGGATGTGGAGAGGGTCACTTGCTCAKAATTTTCCACATTGGCAGRGRAACACTAGGAATGTTCATAACATTGAAGAGGCCACAAACATCAATGATGTATCAAGGAYTATTCATGAGATATATTCTACACTAGAAGACCACCAAACAAATCACCTATAAATAGTAGTTGAAGTTKAAGGTAAGAYTGCTATCAATTCCTTTTTGTTTTGATTGATCTTAGATCTAGTCACAATCAAGTTACTCCTAAAATTGTTGAATCATGTACAATTGATAAGAATAARCACAASAAGGCATGGCTAGTATGGTTATCCATTGGAACCGAGAGAAAATATAGTGAATTGGTGAGAGGTGTCCACTAGAGCTGAATGGAYTCTCCACATGGGAAAATATGAACATCATACCACTTGGTTCATATGATTCCTTTATTCSTATGGACCGGTTGGAAGMACATCAAGTTAATCTTGATTTCCACARCAAGGTCATTGATTGCATTGATGAAGATGGAAAYTCAAGGATAGTAAGAGGTATTACGAAGGCCATCTCATTAAGACATATTTTATCCTTCTAGTTGAAGAATCACTTTAGAAAGGGGTGTAAGTTGTATGCATCCCATCTATCAAAATCAATAGAGAATAAGGGTCCAAATATWGAATAAAATATGGTATTATAAGAATTCAAATATGCATTCCTTCATGAGGTCTTGGGACTACCACCAAAGAAATAAATTTGAGTGGAACCATAATGTAAGGAAATTTTATAGTGGTTGAAAAATATCCTCACTAGTGTAAATCTAAAAAGATATTTTGTTGAGTGCATAGATGCATGTGGGGAAGGACTCAATGGACTTCTCATGCAACATAACCATGTGGTCTATTATGAGTTGTGGAAGCTAAAAGAACAAGAGATAAACTTTGTTAGTCATGACTTGGAACTTGTTGTTGTAGTGCACTTATCGAAGATGTGGAAACACTACTTGAAGGGTAGGAAGTTTGTGCTAATGATAGGTCATAATAGATTAAGTATTCATTCAATCAAACAAACTTGAATGCTAGAAGAGTAAGATGGTTGGGATTTCTTGGTGAATTTTCTTTCAAGATCAAGCACATAAAAGGGAAAGAGAATAGGGTTGCAAATGCTTGGAATAGTAAAATGCATGTGATGCACATGACAACCATCAACATTTGCAAATCTGATTTGAAGAGTAGAGTGGTAGAATCCCTTGTTGTTGATGAACATTATGTCTAAGTGAAAGATGGATCGATAGAAAGATAAAACATAACAGAAGTATGGAAATTATCAATTAAGTGATGATGGATTTCTCATTTACAAGGACATAATGTATATTCCTAATTCGATAGAGTTGAGGACCATCATCATGGATGAAATTCACAAGGGCTTGTATTCTATCCATATAGGCTACTAGAAGATGATTGTTATAGCAAGGAAGCAATATTTTTGGCTTGAGATGAAAAATTATATTGCTAAATACATTGCAAGATGTATAGAGTGTTAATGCTAACAGGTCATTGTTTAACATCAATATCTAGTAGATCTACTACAACCCTTGCAATGGAATGAAAATGAAAAATGATAACAATGAAATTCATTACAAGATTTCCCAAGACAGTGAAGTAACATGATGCAATCATGTTTGTAGTAAATAAGTTGATACTGTCATGATATTTATTAATGTGGGAATAAAGAGTATCATTTACTCCAAATAGAGGGTAAGAGAATAACAATCAATTACAATTACAAATAGAGGGTACGATCTAGCTCTTTCCCTTCTGTTTCTTCTGGTAGGTGGCAGGTGTGTTAGATTTAACAGCAACAATCACGAACTTGGTGATGCAGTGTGTTAGATTAGCACCTTAGCGAATTTGTGGCTTGTGTAATAGAACAGCCAGGCCATGGTAGTCCACTCCAGCTTGTGGAAAGCATATGATTGGGCGACTCGGGGAGGGCTGGTGAAGACGAATTGGAGCAATGCCTGCCAAATCAGATCAAACAGAAACATCTCCAGGTGCCTGCAGTAGCACAAAGCATTCGCATTCGGCCCTCCGTAGACATTCACCTACAGTTCGCATTCGACACTCCGTCGACATGCCACCGTGGAGCTTGCCAAACTGTCGACCAAACCTCAAATTTATCCACGTGTCTCTTGTCAGAATGTTGGATTCATGTAGCCGTTCGAATTTTGCCACGTGGAGCAAGATGTTGTAGAATCCGTACCATTTTCTTCGTACGGCAGCCAACCGGGTTATCCTACGCTCGACACGTGGCACTGTCCAGGCCACACATCTGAGTCGTCCGGGACCGTCAGATCTGGCCATTATTTTGTGCCATGTGGCTTCTTTGAGACCGTAAGATCTAACCGTTAGATCGGCACCACGTGGCATATTTATGACGGTCAGATCGATGCCACGTGGCTACTTTCTGCACATCGGATCTGGCCATCCGATCGATGCCACGTGGCTACGTCCTGTGCGTTGGATCTGGCCGTCCGATCGCTGCCACGTGGCTCAATTAGGCATGTCGGATCTGGCCATCCAATCAATGCCACGTGGCTCAATTAGGGACGTCGGATCTGGCCGTCCGATCATTGGCACGTGGTTCTATTAGGGACGTCGGATCTGGCCGTCCGATCGTTGCCACGTAACTTCTTTCTGCGCGTTGGATCTGACCCTCTTATCTCTGCCACGTGTCTCTTTTCTGCACGTCAGATCTGACTGTCTGATCTCTGCCACGTGTCTCTTTTCTGTGCGTCGGATCTGACCGTCCGATATCTGCCACGTGTCGACATCGAACAGTTGTGTTGACAGACCGTACGACGGAAATTCCTGCTTGTTATGCACAACATTTGTTTCGGATTCTGCTGTCTGATGGTTTCGGATTCGAACATATGCAGTAATCGCACAAGCATTCTCTTTGTCTGTGTGTTGTCCGTGATTACAAGGGCAGATCCCTAAGGTTAATTCTTTCCTTATTCAAATCAACTGTCTCAGCTGCCTTCTCCACAGCTTCCAGAGTCCAAGATCCTAATCAACGGTGCAACGACCGAACATTCTCTGATAGTAACGATATTTGAATACAGCAAATGCACCAAGAATCCAACATCTAGCTTTTCATCTGCCCCAATGATGATATTCGCAGAATCTGTACGAGAGAAAAGAGGGCATGTTCTTTGAGTTTTGCATTACCAATCTGAAGCCCTGAAAAGAGACCCCGGAGAAACAAGACCACGTTGGCATCATTGGATTCTTTCAACAGTCCGCTCTTTATTTATGGGAATCTGCAAATCACGTTTATGAAAATTTAGTTTGTTGACGAGCACGTCCAGGTCGCTCTGCTTCATAAGCTTCCAGATGTACGAAAGCACTCTGCAACACTTGGCGAGCTCTCTGGCCACTTGCAGAGTTGATACAACGTTGGACAGAAGCTCCTTCAATAATGAATTCTTGGCCCAATAACAGCACCAAGGCTTTGTAGTGATGGTCTGATTCAGTAGTTCCAGGTTTGTGAGTTTTCAGTACTGTACTGTTTGTGTTTGTGAGAAACCAAAATCTTGTGAGTTTTCAACTTGGTTACCCAAAACGTTCAAGGTTTGTAACGAGACAGTCAGCAGTTTAATAAATATTAATGTGACTTAGTTCGATTGGAAAGAGTAGATAGCTCTGTCGAAGCTACGCAGAAGGCATTCATTAGGAATCAAAATTGTTTTTTTTAACTCCTTTTACGGAATTCAAAACTATTTTTAAAGCATAATTTATTTATTAATTGTAAATATTATAAAATAAAAAATAAAAAGTTTGATTCAGCTTCATGGGATGAATACATTGTGCAAAGATGAAAAGTTTGATCTTTTATGGATAATAGATATTTTCATGATATTTTTAAGTTACTTTTAATTTTTACATAGGTTTATCTTTAGGTTGATATTTTAGTAATTACAATTATTATTATAAGGAGTAATATAATTATTAATATATTACTTTTTATTAATTTTTGGTGGATTTATATTGATTTAAAATATAATAAAATTATTACAATATCTTTTTATCCAAGTTGGATCATGATAAATTTATGATATTAATGGTTAAGTTTTTCCTTAATTCATTTCAAATATACAACCATAAATATGATACTTTTGATACAAGATTAGAAACTTCACTTCATATCCCTATGGAACATCTGGATTATCTAAAAAATTGTTTTATTTCTAAAGTTGGAGGGTGTCAAAGTTCCAAAGACATAATTCTTTCATGCATCCAAAAAAAAATCAGTAAATCTAAATCCATATAGAACTTAAAAAGTATTTTTTTAATAACCTAAAGTTATGTCATTTAATTTTTTTTAGTTTTGTAAAAATTTAATATGTTTTTTTTTCAACATATTCCAACAAAAATTTTAAAAACCATTTGTAATAATCTTGTTAAGTATTGTGATATTGAACATTAAGATTTCTTGAGGGATTGTGAGGAGGTAGAAGTTTCTAGTCCATATCAGGACTCATCATAGATATATAGCAAACCTGTTGAGGGATTGTGAGGAGGTAGAAGTTTCTAGTCCATATCAGGACTCATCATAGATATATAGCAAACCTGTTGGAGGTGGAGAATTCTAAAGTCTTGAAGTATGTTCTAAAAACTTAGAATTTTTTACTAAAAGGATTAGGGTTTTTTAATAAATTATTAATTAATTGTAATTTTTTTACTTAATTTTAATACATTATTATTAAAAGTTTATTAATGTTAAACTTAAAATAAATTTCTTAAATTTTTATAAAAGTGTTAGGGTAAAATTAATTATATTAATGTAACGGTTATTAATTGTATTCACTTAATGATTATTAATAATATCAATTGTGTTAATTGTATTTAATTGTATTAATGTGGTGATTATTAGTTTTATTAATTGTATTAATATAATAGTTTATTGATGTAATGATTAGAATACCATTTTTATTTTTAATTATTATTTTATTTTTATTTTCAATTTTCTATTTGTTAGAGCAATATTAATTATAGGATTTAAGGTTTTAAGGGAAAATTAGAGGGAAGGGTTATTAATATTGAAAAGTTGTTTTTAGTTGAAATAGAGGAACTTGGGTTTTAGGTTTTAGGGTTATTAATATTGAAAAGTTGTTTTTAGTTGAAATAGAGGAACCTAGGTTTTAGGGTTAAAGAGTAAATTACCTGGTACACCTGTCTTGGATCAGAGGAATCCAGTTTTCGTTAATTTCTAGGACATTGTCTATGTTCAAGTTGTTAGGGTGTTTAAGGATTTAAATAGCTTCTTTTATTCTGCGTTTGAAGAAGTGATATTCCTTCGCTAAAATTTTTGTGTCTTCTAGACGTATGTGGTGTATGGATGAAAAGGAGTGTTCGGCTAAAGATGAGGTGCACGTACTTTCATTTTTTATATTTGCTCCATGTTCTGTGATTTTGATCTAAAAGGAACGACTAGTTTCTCCTATGTAGCATTTACCACAGGAGCATTCTATTTTGTAAACGCCTTTACATTCTTTCTTTCTCAGGACATTAGCAATTTTGTCAGTTATTCCTTGGATATAAGGGAGGTAGGTTGTAGAAATGAGGGGTTGGTTGTTAGGTGGTTTAGTTCCATTACTTTCTCTATATAGGGATTTGTTTATCATTTTCTTAATGTCTTTGTCCTTGTAGCCTATACTCTTGAAAACCCTATAGAGGTGATCTTTTTCTTGAACAAGGTTATCGTCATCAGAAATTCTTAAGGCTCTCGTGGCTAGAGTGTTGAGGACGCCTAACTTCTGGGATGGGTGGTGATGAGAGCCAGCGTGAAGGTAGTTTTCTGTGTGGGTCTTTTTCCTATAGACTTTATGTCCAAAACTCTCCTCTTCTTTCCTTTTGATTAGTACGTCTAGGAAGGGAATGCTATCATTTTCCTCAAGTTCCATTGCGAATTTGATGTCTTTAGAAATATCGTTGAGATGTTGGAAGAATTTATTTAGTTTGTCTTTACCGTGGGGCCAAAGTATGTTGTTATCATCAACAAATCTCTTCAATCTTTTAATGGTTTAAGAGAAAAGTAATCTAGGGATTTTTTCTCGAAGTTTTCCATGAAAATATTGGTGACAATGGGAGAAAGTGGGGATCCCATGGCTACGCCGCTTGTTTGTTCATAGAATTCACCTTGATAGCTAAAAAATGTGGACCGGAGACAAACCTCTGCTAGTTTTGTTGTTTTTGGGTCTGTCACTTATATTAATTAGAATATCCGACTAAGAGAATTGGATAACAATATAAGAAAAATGAATATTAATATCAAAATAATTTGGATAATTTTTTTATACAATTATATTAAACTCTTTTATAATTAGGTTGTATGAAAATTTTAAATTTGGGAATTAATATCCAATAAATATAGGTGGGGTATTATATTGGAAGATCAAATAAATAAACAAATGACTTTCATTGCATTGACATATTATTTTTGCACATAGAGTAGCGAGGTGTATGGGAGAGATGTTGTCATGTACATGATGTAAAATAAATAAATAAGTATGTATAAATCATACATATGGATATGACAACATCTAAACATACGCAAAAGTTGCTCTTTTTTAGGCATATCTGATGAATTTTGTCAGAAATCCTACCAGAAATTATTGGAATTGTAGATTTGAGTGGTTGAGTTTGTATAATCCTAGTGCCCTTATGCATTCAAACATGCAATTTACACGACAACAAAAAATTAAAATTTCACCTAGATTTATATGGTTAGATTCTAGTGAAAAAGGCCAAAACGTAGAACTTTTAGACAACGCCCTAAACATATGGTGCATATGTACATGAAAACATATAAAATATTAAATGTGCGTAAATTCATCTTCAACCAAGATCTATCAAGCATCGAGAGAGATCAAATTTCTTAAGGTATAATTTTTTTTATTATCATTTGATATGAAGGAATTAATACTTGAAAAACGTGATCCCTCTCAATGCTTGATAGATCCAGGTTTAAGATGGATCTATGTTGGTTACAACTCAATAAAAGGAAGATGTGTAATTAAAATTTTTATAAAATAGTAAGTAAATAAAAAATATACAACATTGACCCTAATCTAAAGTTAAAAAGTGTGTGTATTGTATTCATAGATACATGTATGCTATTTATAAAATAATAATACAATAAATATAAGAAACTATATCTAACAAAATTAAAATCATGAAATAACTTGTCAAGAGGGAACTAATCAATCGATCATCAAATAGAGAACTGAATTGAAAATCGAAAACAACTTGAGTGAGCAATGGATTGAGAAGCTAAGTGCTTAGTGGGGTTGGTTTCTTTAATTAATTCAAGTATGTTATTGTTTAATATGTTTACTATAAAATTATTGAAATCATCAAACAACTTGAGTGAGTAGATAATTGAGAAGCTAATTAGGACTGAGTTCTTCAATTAATTTAAGTATGTTATTTTTTAAAATATTTTTACTATAAAAATTAGTTACAAAATGAGAAAGCTTAGGGTTGGTAGTATAGTTCATGACATTCCCATATTTTAAGTGGCATTGGTAGATGTATGTATAGTTGGTTTCAACAATGCATGTAGTTCCCACTGCCACACACATCCTTATAAGCACAATGAATAATTTACATGTCCAATGTGTAGCATTTAGTAATTCATATTGATGTTGATCATCAAAACGATCATCATCATCATTGAAAAGCTTAGACAAGAAATGCATTGGAGCACTCACAAACTCAGATGGACAACATCCTGGAGAATTCATGTTGTTGGCAATGGATGTGTTATAGCATAGATAATTTTAGCATGGATGGGATTAGTTGGTTGTTGTGGATAAATGATGGGATCATCATGTATAGAAATTGATGTGATTCTGTCAATATCCACAATAAACATTGAAGCTAGAGTTGATTGCATGGCCATTGTTTTAGCCCTTTGTTTACATGGAGGATGTTTGGAGAGAAGAACTATGGTCTCATATTTTGTTATTGTTTTGACATTGAGTGTAATGGAATTTGCATTAGACATCAACATGGATAACCCTTTCATATATATGAAACCTTATGGGACTCTATCAGTGTTGCCCACTATAACACTCCTTGAAAAGCCAACATCAAATGAACCATTCACTACACCATGAAATTCCTAGTCTATAAATGATCCTTAGAAATAACCAAATACATTGTAGAACATATTATGTTGAGTATTTCCCCTTTTTGAAATTAATCGATTTGGTGTAATATTGACAACATAGTTGAGAGTTAAAGGATTTGTTTTACAAGGCATCTTTGGATTTTTCTTAAGACGTGTACGATATGTAGAGACAATATGGCCTACTTCATTTTCCTCATTCATTTTAACCACCTACAATACAAATGTCTAAAATTATTTATTCCATATTATAAAAATTTTAATGGGATTCTATCAGTGTTTCCCACTATAACACTCATTGAAAAGACAATATCAAATGAACCATTCACTACACCATGAAATGTCTATCCTATAAATGATCCGTAGAAGTAATCGAAGAAATTTTAGAATCTATTATGTTGAGTATTTCCCCTTTTGAAATTAATCGATTTGGTACAATATCGACAATCTAGTTGAGGTTTAAAGGATTTGTTTTCCAAGGTCTCCCTGGATTTTTCTTGAGATGTGTATGATATGTAGAGATAGTATGACCTACTTCATTTTCCTCATTCATTTTAACCACTTACATTACAAATGTCTAAAATTCATGATTCTGTATTATATAATTGAAAGCATAAATATCTAAAATGTTTGATTCAATGTTATACAATTGAAAACACCAGTAAATCAAGTAATGTTATTAAGTAAAATCTAGAAGCAACAAATAACATTGTTACTTACCTTTGAAAGCATTTAAGAGGTATAAGTTTAAATTAAATGTAGTCTAAATTCATCTCGATCTGTCTTCTTTTATTTAGAAAGAGTCTATAAGTATCAAATATCAACAAAATTTTGTGACTTTTGTTGTTTAGTTTAGTCTTGATTGGAATTTGAATCTCATTTGAAATGAAACTCTTGTTGATCAATTCAGTCTTGATTGACATTTGAATCTCATTAGGAAGTGTTATATCTAGGTCCTAATGAATCGAAAAATCAACAATACAGAACATATGGTATCAACAAATAGGAACTAGACTATCTATAGTCACATTCTATGCTCTAAGCTACGAGGTGGATATATGTCCTTTATGTTAGCTTATATATGAAAAGCACTCATGCCTCTACAACATGTATAAACATGTAGACAACACATTCATAACCACAACTTATCAATCATTATCCAAAGAAGCAACCTACTTGGTATAAATTAGTATGCTAAGTTCAAATGATTAAAATTGTATTATAACCACTTAACGTTGCATTGGGAATTGTAATTCTTTAATTTTTTTTGCATTAGGAATTGTAATTCTTTAATTTTTTTGCATTGGGAATTATAATTGTGAAATACAAACAACTTTAGAGAACATGACTCCTCCATTAGAAATTGTAATTATGACACCCTTAATGGTAAAATGGACAAATCAACAAATCATTAAAAAATTGCAAAACATGAGAGTGAGTTATATAAAAGTGAATA
>SNQJ01S0213656.1:2322-15868 GCA_010110895.2 Picea sitchensis | reverse complement strand
ACCACACTCTCTAGTCTTGATTTATCTTTTATGCTAGCCGTTTTTGCCAAGTTGACCAAGGAAGGAGGAGAGAGCACGAGGCCTTGCTTTAGCAACACCAGAGTGAGCCTCTCTCCCCTAGGGTTTTGATTCTAAGGCCCTGCCATAGTAGCACTTCAAAACCCTTCCCTCCAATCCTTAGTTTCCTTCAACCCTTGCGTCCTCTTCTAAATTGACTCCATTAACCCTTAGGCACTGATCTTAGACCTCCAGCGTTGAAGTGAAAGTGATCAAACAACTCTCAAAACCTTTGCTAAATTGAAACCCTAACTAACTACTAACCCTAATAAGGCTGACGTCACCCTTGGTTACTTCATCTTGACGCAGCATTTTTCATTTTATAGGCAATTGAATGGTGTTTAAAGCATTTATTGAATAAGGGATTGATTGGATACATTGGTTGCTACATCATCTTGATATTTATTGGTGAAGTGATATTATTTCATTGCTATATTGACAAACATTGACTTCGTCAATATTTATTGTTATAATTGCTTATATATTGCTATCAGATAGTCTTATGAAGTATTAACCCATTGAACCATAGCCTGCATATATACTGGTTTGTTGTTGCTTTGTTCCGGGCAGGTGTTCTTCTTTGGGCCTACACTTCATTATTGGTTGTTTAGCCGGGACTATCTGTTTTGGTGGTGACCTGTGAAGGGGGAGTTTTACTTTGACTTTTAAACCTTTACCTCTTCAAAACTGCAGGTTACCGCAGACGTCTCCCCTGGGCCTAACCTCCCTAAAGAGAAAGAACCTCCCCATCGTGGTGACATTGGGTGGGATAGGTTCCTGTTACACCAGTTTGGCCTTCTACTTCATAGCCATTTGACCTAGCTACAAACTATGCGATAACAGGGTGTAAGTTGAGAAACAGTGGAAGATTCAATTCAAAAACATTCTCGACCATGGCGTTGGTGATGGTGTAAGGCTCGTATTGGAGTGGTTTGAACTTCCTATGGGGGCATGTGAGTCTCTTTCTGCAAGTGCAACTATACCTTGTCACCAACTTGAAACTTGTTTGGAACCCAATGTTGACTCTGTCACTGTGTATACTTGGCATTTGTTTTCTACATAATATCATGAATTTTTTGTTGGATGTGCTAGATTTGTTCAACAAATTGTGTTTCTTTGTTTGCCTCGTTTTGAGCATGGGAGTTTGCTTTCTACATAATATCATGAATTTTTTGTTGGATGTGCTAGATTTGTTCAACAAATTGTGTTTCTTTGTTTGCCTCGTTTTGAGCATGGGAGGACTCTTCCTGTGTTGATGCAATGGGCATAGCTAAATCAATTGGGATTAACAGTCCCAGAGCCACCCGTCGATCATTGTGGTGTGTTCCATCTTGCACGAGATCTCTTGATCGTACCATTCAAATGCATACATTCTCCTTACTCTCCTTCAGTTACATGATGATTTCACCTCACATCACTCTCAAGTGCCTCAAACATCATATATCAACTCTCTCCAGCCTTACACCTCAGATGACAACTGCATTTGGCACACTTTACTTTCATTACACATGGTCATGGTTTGGTTTGTTTTACTTCACTTGTTGTACTATGCTCTCATGTACGGGTTTGATACTTAGACATGGTGTTATAACTTCTAAGATGGTTATGAACGTGGTAAGTACAAAACTAAGATCTAATAACACTACATAACATTAATAATTTTATTATTTGCCTCATCGTAGTTGTTATCGCAGGATTTGTACTTGTGCAAAGCCCCACCACAAGTCCCCAAATATTGCATAACAATCGAAGATCCAACCACTATCACCTTAGTAAGAACATCCCTTGTTTTAGTGATGGACGATGTCCACCACAAGGGAGGCTTCCCTGGTGACCTCAAGGGATCAAAGTAGCAAGTATAGTAGCCAAGCCTACCGCCCCCTCTCTTGATCACCTAAAGAAAGGTCTAGGTCAAGGTAAGAAAAGAGATATGAAGTTGTTTGAGTACCTGCCCGAAACAAGAACGATTTACAGCATATATATGATTATCTCCAAGTCCAAACATGCAATTAATACCTCTTAAAGACACCAGACAATAAGTAGCAATGGCTGTTGTAAATTTGTGGCAGTAAACAATGATATAATATCAGTAAATGATTTACAACAGCAGCAACAATTAATGCTCAGAAATGCAACAATTGACCATTAAAACTTAGCACACATCCACTAGAATATTATCCAATTGTTAGATGCAATTTCTTATTAGGTTAGACCACCTTTACAAGAATGTATGCAGCAAATTAAAGTGTTATCAGATGGTTGTAGCAAACTTTTGTAACAACAACAAATTATCAATTGAGTTTGCCAATGTTAGTGTTAGTTAGGTTAGTAGAATGCTTAAGAGAGTTGAGAGAAAGAGTTTGTTGATCAATTCACCATGAGAATGTATGCAGCAAATTAAAGTGTTATCAGATGGTTGTAGCAAACTTTTGTAACAACAACAAATTATCAATTGAGTTTGCCAATGTTAGTGTTAGTTAGGTTAGTAGAATGCTTAAGAGAGTTGAGAGAAAGAGTTTGTTGATCAATTCACCATGAGAAAGCTTTAAAATCAGTGTCTTTCAAGGGTTATGGACTCTTATAACAGCAAATGCAACTAGGCTTGGGTGATGGCCTACTTGAAACCAAGAGGTAGGATTCAAACTCTAAGGTGCTAGCACATTAGGGCCTTAGGGTTTGAATCTTGAGGAGAAGGATTTCTAGGGTGCAAGCACATTTGGGCCCTAAAAACCGTTTCTCCCTTCTTGTAGCTTCAACTAGGTCAAAATCAAAAGTCTAGGGCTAAAATCCTAAAGTGCTAGCACTTTAGGGATTTAGGAGTCTAACCCTAGCAAGGATTCTTTCACAAATGTTTGGACAAAAATCACCTTGTGAGAGGAAGAAGCACTTATGTTCCTCTCTTAGGGTTTCACCAAACAAGACGTCTAGCATGAAACAACAAATTTATTATGAAACATAATAGCATAAGAATTATATTGCAGAAAATCCACTTACTTCACCAAGATACAATGAGATGAAACCCTAATTGCAAAAAATTCCATCCAAAATCAGCAAAAGCCATCCACAAGTGATCCTCCAAGCATAGTGCATGAGTAGAAAAGAGCTAGTAACCCTTAGAGGGTGAAAATTTCAAAAGTATTTCTCACAAACGTGAGAAGTGATGATCCCAAAATGAAAATGAGGCTTGCCTTTTTTATATGAGGCAACCTCAACATAGTTTGTCCACAATTTGTCAACAATAAAATATAAGTGGGGCCGACCCCTTAATTTGCTTCTAACAATATGCCAAAATACAAAAATGCATAATAAAACCCTAAAAAGGGTGACGTCATGTGCTAGAAGGATGATGTCATGCTAGGAGAGGKTGTTGTCTTGCCTYCAAAGGCAAACATTGGGCCTCCAAARGCCAAGTGGCATCCTCCGAGGGTGAAAGAGTGTGAAGTGAGGTGTCTTCTCACCCAAATCCATGTCAATCATCTTCGGTACCCATCCATTCACCAAAACCCTAGCCAAGGATGGCGTCAAGGGCCAGAAGGGTGACGTCAAGGGCCTCCAAAGGCAACATCCAAGGCTAGAAAGGTTGCAACTGCATCTCCAAGTGATGTTCAAACACCTGCTACTACAACATCCTCCATCCTCTGTGCATAAAAGCCCTGGGGTACCCTGCCCAGCCTATGGGGCCTCCAGCCCATATGTGTGGCATAATGACTAGAACTGCTCAAACCAAGCCCATCTATCTATCATCCAAGGTCCTGAGAATGTGAGAGCCACTGTCTGAGGGTGGTGAGTCACTGGATGACCCACTGCTCTCCATCACACGTGCCAAAGTCCTACAATAAAGGCACAATGTTTTGAGTACAAGCATAGGACGTCCCTCAAGAACCATGCCAGGCGCATCCAAAACAAGCCAAAGTATAAGATATGGTTAGCCAAAGTTCATAAGAAATATTAGTCCTTAAAACATACGAAGTAAGCTGCAACTTAAGATATAAGCCATGTAAGATAATTCACCTCAATATCCCCTTCAAGCATCACACCAGCCCAAGAACCTATGTGAGTTACCAAGTTTGAGTATGGGAGGGTCTTTATCCCACCCTACTAGGTGTGCCACCTAAACAAGAAATAAAATACCTCGGGTAGAGGGATAGGTCCCGAGAGTGACAAGGGAAAGTAAAAACCCACCAAGAGTAAGTGTGAAAATGATATGGTTCAGAGGTTACTTCATGGATTATGGTGTTAATCCATCTGTATGAGCGCATTTGTGGAGGGTGTGCTTGCTCTTGAGTTACCCAATACTTGTGCGCCACCTTTTTTCAAACCCCTTTATTAGCCATCTTTCCAATCCCTGCTTTTTATATTATATTCGCTAGCCCCCTTTAAAAGGTTTCAAGCTTTAGCATCATTTCTTTTTGGGACCGAGGCAAGCACTGAATGAGTAGAGCTCAAGTTGGATAAGCTTTTGGTGGTCCTACTTTGCTATTTTCACTTTCTTTTCTAGCATCATTTTCTTATTCTTTTATAGCAGTTGCGGAACAACCTTTGGGCCTTCAACCCCTCTTCTCATGAGAGAATGGACCATAGCCGAAGTTTAGTACAATATGAGAGGAACCAGGATGGAAAGTGTCAAGTATGATCGGAAGCAGAACGTTACCCTTGGGAGGGCCCCCCAGTATTACCCCTTTTCCCCGGGCGGTGACAACATGGGACTAGGGCACAGAAGCTAACCACCAAGTTGAAACAAGGCAATTGACACAATTTCCCAAACCAATGATCCATTATCCAACTTCAACCAAAGATCCTCATCCACATGCCCGACAAATTAAGTACAACACTTTGCATGAAAGAAGGACTAACATACCTCATGGTGACAATAGCTTACCATCTCCCATACTCTAGGTTGCTTGAATGTGATTAGCCTTGGTTGATCCAACTAGGAGGCAAATGAGGGGGGTTGTTGGGCTTCCATCTGTGGACATGTTGATCATCATCATCATGGTGTAGATAATGTTCTCCATTGAGAGCCTCGAAACATGATCTCCTCCAGTTACCCCTAGGCATGGGGGGGCAACATTTGGCTCCAACATGGGGACATGTGCTCACAGTAGAGCGCATGAGAACCTCAACATCTCTAGTTATCCAAGACCTGCAATCCTGCACCCACTTCAACCAACAAAGCACTTTAGAAGTATCTGTTGGTGGATGTGATCCACCACCTGTCAGTGATAATCAAAACCATGTTGAAAAGAAAATTTTCCTTAGCTACAAAATGATAAAGCAAAATTCAAAAATACAATTTCCTAGCATGTATTCATTACATGCAAACATGAATTTATCATGTATATGCAAAAATATGCAACTACACTAGCATGATATGCATGATGCAACATATATACAAATGCAATGCAAGATGCCAATGCCTACCCTACCTACTATAATCTATGTTAGTCGAAATGCTAGGTATAATCATATAACCAGTAAAACCATCCTAGCATTGTATCAAAACATCTACCCCTGTGCTTTATCATAAACCAAAATAAAGATAAGTCGAGCACAAAAAGGTCATGAGTCGGGGCATACAAAATACCATAACTAGTCATAAAATCCGATTCACGGAGGCGAGAGGGAGGGACAAAGTCACAGAAGGAGGCATCACCACAACCTTACCCTATCCATCCCAGGACAAGGCCAAAAGAATCGGACGAAGGCGAATCCTCACCCTCAGCCATCATGCCAACACTCGAAAGAATGAGAAGAAACCTAAGGAAAACTCTAAAGTTGCCCATGGAAGAAGAAAGAGCTAAGTAGGGGATCAAACTAGGCCGAGAGAAAAAAATTTGCTCCCAACCCAAGGCTTGTTGGCCTCATGTGTGAAACTGAAAACCCTTGCAATAAACCCTAACGACCTTGGATGTTCAAAGAGCTAAGTTTCCTCGCTTTTTCACTCCCCACAAAGATCATGTAACTAGGACCTCTCAACCCTGAGCACTTCCCAAAGGACGTGATACGCCAACGCATTTGCCCTGTCATAATTATTGATGACTCTGATGAGGAACTTGTAGCGGGCTCCCTTCACTCATCCTCGACAACTAGTTCCAACTCCAGGAGGCCTTGACATCCTCTCTTTTATTCAACACCAAAAATTTTCAGTTTCTAGCATCTTTCTTGCACGTGCAACTTGTTTTATATCTTCTCTTAGCTAGACATTTAGTCTTTTATCTTTCTCTGCTTTCAACATTGATAAAGGAGTTGCTTTCACACTCCCATTTTTGTGTTCATTTGTCAGACATTAATAAAATTACCTTATCTTATCAACTCCTATATTGATTAGGAACTTCTACTTTGACCCCCTGTCAAAATTATTGATGACTCTGATGAGGACACTGTATCAGGCTCCCTTCACTTGTCCTCGACAACTAGTTCCAACTCCAAGAGGCCTTGAATCCTCTCTTCTATTTGGCAGCGAAACTTTTCAGTTTATAGCATCTTTCTTGCACTTGCACCTTGTTTTATATCTTCTCTTAGATCGACATTTAGCTGTTAGCTAGACATTTAGTCTTTTGTAAAGTGTTTTCCAAAATTCCATTGATTGTTTT
This sequence comes from Picea sitchensis, assembly GCA_010110895.2. Classification (NCBI taxonomy): domain Eukaryota; kingdom Viridiplantae; phylum Streptophyta; class Pinopsida; order Pinales; family Pinaceae; genus Picea; species Picea sitchensis. The sequence goes on along the minus strand of SNQJ01S0213656.1, from coordinate 9,218 downwards.
AGTTGTATCAGTAAAACAGGAAAGCAAAGTGTCAGACAAGGTAACTGATTATAATGGAAAAGTGCATTGAAATTTTAAAATATTAAAGTACCTTTAACCAATTTTCTGCAACTAATCGACCGAGTACACCAGGGCCTACAACAAGTAAATCCATTTCAGTCGATCCATGTGAGTCCATAAACTTTACATCGTGTACAGCCCTAGCACCTGCATTCATAAAGAAGGTTTGTCATGTTGTATGTCTAAAAGGAATGTAAAATCTATCACTAAAATGAATACGTCCTTTCACTAGATGTTGTAAGACAACATCCTAGCAGAATTACCGAGCTTGTGGAAAACAATCAATAATCCTTTCCAGTAGCAAAATGTTGCATTACTTACAAGTTATTTGACAAATTTCAGAAAAAAAAAACGTTTTAGAGGCCATATCCCCTCTTATAGATGTGATGTAGGAAATATGGAGATTGCTATGAAAAAAAAGCATGCCCGCCCAAGTCGTGTCTGGTGACTCAATTATAGCAGGACTGGTAACCCTGAAACACACTCAGCACCCATTGCAGTGTGAAATCCATTGGGTTCGTTTGTTATATCACAATTTTCCGTTAGGGAAAAAGTCATTTTAGAAGCTAATCCTCTTTTTTGAATGAGGATAGGATATGTAAAAACCTGGAACATAATCTCTATGCTAGGGCTCAGACTGAATATAGCTCGCCTGCGTAGTCTGTAAACTGATCCTCTTCCTTGAGTAGTTTTGTTCCATCTTTCTTTTAAGGGGGGCAGTGGGTGGTGATTTAGAGAGTGCTGCGTGTCACTAGGATTGCTATGAGCCAAATTGTTAGCAGATAGACCATGATGAGTAAAAATGTGGACCTCTCATCAGTGAAAGTTAATTCTCATCAACTCAATTAAGGACTAATTCTCATCAACTCCGTTGTGAAACAGGGCGCTGGAAAAAGCCAAAAGAAATGTGGGAGGAAAGAGTATGTATTTTGTGTTCTTCCAGAAAAGTGGAAACAGAAAAACATTTCATTTTAGAATGTGAGGCCCTCAAAGACATCAGGGAAAATTATGCAGGTATTCTGGCAGCTAGTTCTTGGGATAATCTATTCAGCAAAGAGTTTGTCGAGAAGCTGGGAGCGGTTATTGTAAAACTTCACAGAAAAAGGGCCGAATACAAAAGCCAGATGGAAAAGCAATCTGTCCCATAGGCTATGTTTTAGCCTCGTGGACGTTAAAAATACTTTCTTTCTTTCTTTCTTTCTTAAAACACAGATGGTAACTAATAAGCATGGAGTTATATTTGAACCTTGACCGTTGCCAGCTCAAAATCAAAATCAATTAACTACCTTGGCACATGTTTCTTTACTGAAATTACTAGGTCCAATGTGATACGAAATGGAACCGTGCCAAACTGGTAAACAATGTGCCTCATGCAACAATCTGCCCAACCATTGCATACTGCTGTGATATGTACTTTAATTGTTTTTTTTGTATTTATTTCACTTGAAAACTCCTGAAAACTGTAGAAAAATCTTTAATAACATTTCAAAATTTCAAACTTTTCTCCTCCCCGTCCCCCTTAACCCCTGGCATCAGACTTCGAGTGGCCTCATTGGAACCTTTTGGGTGCACTACTACACTAGGGAAAATTGTAATACTTTGACGGAAATTGTAAGTGGATAGATTGTGATAATCGAAAATTTNTTTCTCCTCCCCGTCCCCCTTAACCCCTGGCATCAGACTTCGAGTGGCCTCATTGGAACCTTTTGGGTGCACTACTACACTAGGGAAAATTGTAATACTTTGACGGAAATTGTAAGTGGATAGATTGTGATAATCGAAAATTTGTAAATGGGCCATTTAGGTGGAAGTAAATGGGAGGGTGACCAAGTCTCAAGCACTACTATGAGGGAAATTGTAGGTGAATAGATTGTGTTCATCTAAAATTTGAAAATAATTGGGAGGGTGACCCAACTCTCAAGCACTACTATGCGGGAAATTGCAAGTGAATAGATTGTGTTAATCTAAAATTTGTAAATGGACCGTATGGACCTCCCAAGCCATTTTGAAAAAGTGGGTGCACAATAAGTGCAGAGCAACGTTTTACCACCGAACTTTAACTCAAATTTGAAAAAAATGCATGCAAATCCAAACCCAGGCCCTCTGTGCCCAAATTTCTCTTAAGATTTATGAAGCACGAGATGAAAACTGGGTATCCCTTTCGCTGATTTCCCCTTTCCTCGGGCGTACTGATTCACAAACTATATTCAAATATTGAGAACCACTTTGCAAAAGAAGCCACATAACCCAATAAAAAGCATTTCAAATGCCAGGTAAATCTGAACAAATGGCACATAGTTGGACTTACAGACTGAGATAAAAGGAATCGTTGACATTCTCCTAACTTTCCAGGGATTCAGAGTCTTCTTCTTTAATAGGAGCGTTCTATGTAAACATAAGTGGCTTTCCTTCCTCTTGATGGAGGCGCAGAGGAAGGGCAGCGGCGTTGCGGAGCAGTGCATGACAAGAAAAGCAGAGTCACCACAACAGCCACCACGAAATACACTATAAATGAAGCCATAGATCATATCACCAATTTAAGTGTATATCCAGCTGGGCACTGACAGAATATATTTTAAAATTTTACTGGATCAGAATATCTGTAGTACATAGATAGTGCAGAACACTTCTCCCCAGAAGATGGTGAAAAAGAATGAACCTTCTTGAGGTTTCCGATTGATATTACGGATGCTAAAATATTCATGTGGCATCATATCGAGTCGGTTTTCTTTGACAATCCTCTCCCGGGGCAGTTTGCGGTTTAATTTTTACTAAGAAGTTGATATTGAATCGGTTTTTAAAGAGTGTCCTACCGGGTTTTTTCTTTTTTTTCTCTTTCACAATCATATAAAATATAAATAGCATGGCTAAGTGTTAATTCATTAGTGTTAGTGTTTTTTTATGGGATGAATGGGAATTTAGAAGAGATTTTTATAATATTTTTGTTAATTAAAATTATAAAAATGTTGTAATTCGAATTATTTTATTTGAGAATTGGTATATTATTTTGATGGTAATCTCTCATCATGAATCTCAAATTGGTGAAAGGGTTGTTGTTAGGTCGTTGGAGAACCCCCGGTTGGTTGGCGGAATCATCCGACATTCTCAGCGAGTTATGGCACTGCGGTTGTTCAATTCGGCGGCAAGGCCACACCAGTTTATTTGGCCCGGACTACACCTTACTTCTTCGTTTCATTTATTACTTATTCGTTATGTGTGTTTTTTATACTTAGCCAATACAACAAGTAAAGAACAACCATACAGTAACAACAAAATGTGCAAATGGGCGGTCAAATCGGCCTAACACCCAATTTTTTAATACAAAACAGCAGTGTGTCAATCCTAACTTGTGCCACACACAAAGAAAGTTTACAACATGAGCTTCTACTCAGTTTACAAAAAGAACCTTTATGAAAACACCAAGACCCTTTTTCGGCAAGTCAACATGTGCACCCTTCCTTCGTTGCCTCAATCAGAAGTTTGAACAAAAACTCTCTCCATCATGCTTCATCTCCGAAAAGCTTGTTGCCTTTGACTCAAATTGGAGCGACATGTAATCCCCACACTTGGTCGAATTTCAGATCACTTGTTCTTCCACACTTTACTTGCTTTTTCATCCTCCAAATGGTCTTCTCCACCGTGCCTTTATAGGCGTCCATCCGACACATCTATTTGGTTGTTTGTCCACTTTTGTTTTGGGCGGACTTTAGTCTAAGTCGAAACGCATCCCTTGGGTGAGTCAGTCGACTCACTCAAGTGCACCCACTTATCTCCTTAGCCAACTCATCATTTATGTTTTGGGCACCCAAGTCATGTTTTGACCTATCGTTCACCTCTTCACTTGCTAGCATTCGTCGCACGTCTCCTTGGTCACTCTTCTTGGTTGCTCTCCTTGGTCTCTCTCCTTGGCATGTTGGTCGCTCGAGTTTGCCTTTCTTTCGTTGGACCAACATCTTGCTTGCCGAAGCATTCATCCGACGTCCTGGCCAACCTGTCTCTTCAGTGGGGTGCCCAATGCTTTGGTGGAGCGCCCACCTTATGCTTTTGTCTTCATCAAGCAAACTTTAGTGAAGTTGTTTCTTGGCACGACGTGCCCAAAGAACCCCAACCTCGCCTTATAAGAAGACCTTCGTCTCCTTGAACCGAACTGAGCGCTCTGTCTTGCCCGACTCATCTATTTTGACCTGCAGTGGAGGGGCGTGCGCTTGGGATGGACACTCCAAGCCTTACATCCTCCCTCACTCCAAGCCGTTGTCGTCCTGACAACCCAAACATTTCTTCATCTATTGTGATCACTAGTTACGTTAGTCGTGACCCCAAATTCTGCTTTACGTTTCGCTACTGCATCGTTACTTTGGCTACTTATGTTGTCAATGCGCATTGGATCCCTTATGCCTTAGCTAATCTGATCGTTACACCAAGTTCACAAGAACTCACCTCAACACCAAAACCATGTGTTTCTCTTCACAATTGCTCAACTGTCGCATCCTCCCAAGTCACCATGGTGTCTGCCTCCGAGGCACCCGCTAGTCGGCTCATTGTCATCTTCATGACAATGATCCTACATGCTCCTATTTCAATGCGAGAGTGGAAGGGGGTGGCCCAACAAGCCACCACTCCCATCCTCGTCTTGCTTCGTCATAGCCTTCGAAGTGTCACCATACTTCTCCGTCAAATACATCAACAACGGGACATTAGAATCGATTCGACCTTCACCTTCCTCCACAAGGCACTCGAGTTCTGGATCGTAAGGCCATTCACCACCTCCAAGTGTCTTTGCAATCGATTCAACTTCCTTCTTGGCACATCTGTACCACGAATATTGTTCTTCCCATCACACATTTGTGCAGCAAACAACTCCACTCTTTGTTCCTTAAGTTTTGGCGTCTTTGTCTCCTTTGTCCCCATTGGCTCTCTTGACATACTTTCTTCATAGAAGTTAGTGAACTTCTCCATGCCATGAACGACATCAATCAAGATCTCTTATATCTTGTCGATGCACCATTCTAATTTTGTCAACACTTCTGGATCATTTGAGTTCTTTGTTTCGACCATCTCTTCACCTCGTCCACCAGTGTCCAAGCAAGGTTGTTGGTCATCCACCAAACACAAGGATGACATTTCATCCCCCTACTCCCCTTTACTATAAGCACCAAACATGGAGTCGGTCCTGACATAATAGTCAAACAATCGGCATGCAAGATGGGAACTTCCTTCTCAATCTGCATGAACTCTTGCCCCAAAACCACTTCATAATCGTCTAATGGAACAACGGTGAAACTCACCCTTCCGATCCATTCCCCAAGCTTCATAGGAACATTCTTGGATGTGTCAACAATCTCTTGTTCACCTGAGTTAGCCGCCTTGAAAGAAGTTCATGCCAACTCAAACTGCAATCTAAGACTTAATGCAATGTCTTCTCTCATGAAGTTGTGAGTAACACCATTGTCCACTATAGCCAAATTCATTTTCCCATTCATCTCTGCTTGAACATAGCTAAGTCTCGTCATATCAAGGTCTTGAGAAACTGTTGGTTCTGCCTCTACAATATCTCCCAAACCTGCAGCACACCCATGGATGGGTTGTCCACTTTCTCCAAAGCATTCAATTTTTGCTTCAACGGACAGTTCTTGGCATAATGCTCCTTTGAACAAATCCAACAAGAAACCGACTTTTTCTCCTTTTGCAAATATGGTTGCTTTACACCGTCTTCGTTGTCTGGCACTCGTTGCATGTCTCCTTGGTGACTCTCCTTGGCGCGTTGGTCACTTGAGTTTGCCTTTCGTTCATTGGACCGATATCTTGCCTGTCGGAGCGCTCAACTGACGTCCTGGCCGACCTGCCTCTTCGGTGGGGCGCCCAATGCTTTGGTGGAGCACCCACCTTATGCATTCGTCTTCATCAAGCAAACTTCAGTGAAGTTATTTCTTGGCACAACGTGCCCAAGGAACCCCAACCTCGCCTTATAAGAAGACCTACGTCTCATTGAACCGAACCGAGCGCTCTATCTTGCATGACTCGTCTGTCTTGACCTGTAGAGGAGGGGCACGTGTTTGGGTTGGACGCTCCAAGCCTTGCAGTTGTACTTTTTGAAAAAAGAAAATGTAAATCCTCATAAAATTAAAGACCCAAGACATTAAAAGCACCCTTATATATTAAAGACCGAAAACATTAAAAGCACCATTATATTTCCATTAGGCTATTTTTTAGCCTAATGGACGTTAAAAATACTTTCTTTCTTTCTTTCTATATTAGTATATATATTTTTAAATTATAATTAATATGAACATATGAAGAAAAAAATAGACTAAATCTTATAATAAAAAATAAAAGAATTGTGCTCTTGGAAAAAAAGAGAAAGTAAATCATCATAAAATTAAGGACCCAAAAAACTTTAAAAGTATTTTTATATGGAAAAAATATAAGATTGGGTCTTTATAATAAAGAATAAAGGAGACAAGAAATGTTTTTTTTTTTTAGGCAAACATCCATAATATCATGATATGGCACTAGGATAAACATTTGTTTTTTCGAATAGTCTTGCACTCATAATACATAGTGAAACAAGGCTATTAGGTAGCATACCAAATATAATAATGAAAGTATTGTTTAAGGAGATAGGGAGAGAAGGAGTAGGCATGAAATGACTAGATGGCAGAAATATTGATTACAATAACATTGGGGGAAGTGAAGGCATCAATAAGACTTCAAAGTTTGTGGCCAATAAGATATCAGATAAATGAGATTTAAAATTTAAAATTAATCATTATTTTTTAAAACTTTAGATAAAGGGGTGTATATTTTATGGTCAACCATGAACTAATAGAAAGTCAAAC
>SNQJ01S0213655.1:0-13590 GCA_010110895.2 Picea sitchensis | reverse complement strand
GTTCAGAGTCTTTGATACCCAGCTTGGTGCAGAAGGTATTAGTGAACTCTTGAACTGATTGACCCTTCTCTTGCCGTAGTGTGGTCCATCTCATGTACTGGTCCTCATAGTTTCCAACAGGGTAATACTGTTCCTTTACCGCATCCAAAAAAAATCCCAAGTGGGCTCAACCCCATATATTCCAGAATCCTTTGTGGAAGTTTGATCCCAGTAAGTTTCCCACCAATTTTTGACATGGGGGAGAGATTTAAGGAGTGCGAAGGTGATCTTTTCCCTGTCGGAAAAATTATGAACAAAGAAATAACCTTCTAACAGATTTAACCATTTTTCTAGGGCATTCACATCTATATGACCTTCAAATACGTGAACATCAAAATTAACCTGTACCTTGAAAGGAGAGGTGCTTCCAAAGTGTGTGTTTGATGAAGATGCGCCTGTTGCTATCGACAGGCGTTGTAGTATGTGTGAAAAATTCTCCATCATTTCGTCCCTCTGTCGCGTGAGAGCTTGCTCAAGCAATAGATTGATAGGATCATCTACTCCGTCGTTTTTCTTTTCTTCCGCCATGGAGGGTTTCTTGGGTGTGCGAGAGAGATTGTCTTCAAGAGAGAAAAGCTCGATACCCAACTTGCTATACTTGGACCTCGTCGAGAATATGCACTAAAAAATGATGAAGAGCAACCTGCTCTGATACCACTGATCCAGATTATTTTCGGCACGAAATGAGAGCGGAGATATAATAAAGAAATGCATAGAGATATTGCAGATATCCAATAATATAACATAAAAGTATCGAAGATGCAACCATAAACATAGAGATACAGTAATACACGATTTCTATTAATGAAAGAAATGCACAGAGACTATAAAAATACAGAGTGGAAGACTTGATAGAATGGTGGCAGTTTATCTCTAAGAAGAGATGTGACGGCTACTTGCATTCGCAAGAAGACAATTACAATGAGGCTCTGAAGGCCTTTTTACAATAAACAGGAATGTCAAAAACCCTAGACATCCAAAAACCTAACCCTAGGAGATGAAACACCAAAAGTCATGTGGGCCACGTCGGGGTAAATTGGTACATCAATTTCCCGGTGTCGTAACTTTGGCATACTATCTCCATTTGACGCATATATACATCGATAGAAAGATCTATCCAAGGACTAGAATTGTCGAAAGACAAAATGATGAAGGAGTTTTGCAAGTGATAAATGCCCAAAAAACGTCGTGTAGGGCCTCAAAACGGCTCCGGAAGTTCAGGACCCGAAAAACTGTCAAAAATAGTAAATTACCAAAATTGCCAGAAAATTATTTTGAGCCAGTTGGAAAAGGTGGGTGGCCACCGATATCCACCTGGATCAGGAAAGCAGTACACATGCAGTACCTTCCTACACATGAGCAGTTTTCATACATCTTCAACAAACTGACTTGGTGAAGAATACCTCTCTAGTTGAGAGGGAGTGTTGATGACTACATCCAAGACAAAGTTCGAGTACTTCCGTGCAAGACTTGGCTTGATGGAGAATGCCTCCGTAGATGAGAGGGAGTGTTGATGATTACAACTGCATGAGACATCCTCCAGGACACAGACTTGAGAGAGATCCCCTAAGTTGGGTGTGGGGTTCCTATCTAAGACATAACTGGAATGTAGTGATGGCCTCCTCCTTACAGAGAGTTGAGAAGAACTCCAGATGATTCTCCCGTGTAACGGAATAAGAAAGGAGATCTGCTGAGTTGGACGTGCATGTGGCTTAGCACAAGGTGAACAAGTGAATTCCCATGATTTGGGTGCATCATTGTGAGACAGATGAAAATGATGTATTAGCCTCCTCTAAGAAAAAAGTTGAGATGACGACTCTCCTGTGTAATGCAGTGTGAAAGAAGATTTGTTGAGTGGACGTGCCTGTGGATGAGCACAGGTGAACGTGACCCTAGTGGTTGAGCACTAGTGAGTGTGGTTCTCCTGTGAGACGCAGTGAGATAGAGATATGGAAATCCCTATGGATGTGCCCCTATTGGCTGAGCACTAGTGGGTGTATGAGATCCCTTGCTATATTGTTCAAAAGTCAGACCTACCTATAACCCTAATTGTAATGTAAAGGGTACAGATCGACCCCACCTTAATGTAATTGATAATCAATGATAATTGATTTGGTTATTATTAATTATATTGTGAGTTAGAGAGGTTAGCCATGTTGTGCCAATAGACAATTATGTTGACAAGTACAGTCAAATATAAGTAAAGGTAAATTCCCCATTGAGGAATCATAGCTTTTGTCTGTGTTTGGAAATTTCAGCAAGTACATATTCTTGGGAAAAGTGTGCACCTCTCTTGGGTGCTAGTCTTCTAGGGTTTACAAGCACCCTTTTGTGTGCTATGTTTTCTTGGTGGTGAAGGTATTTCTCTTGAAGCATATAACAAAGGATTGGCTGGGTTTTCTTCCCTTGTTGAGAAGGGTTTCCCAGGATACTTCTTGTGTACTTGTGCATGGTGTTTCTTCTTGTGATCTTGGCTGCTGCAACAAAATTGTTTATGATTTAGGTTAAAGGATAAAATGGAATAAACTTCATTCTTGAACCTTGCATATTGAAAAATCAACAAACGCACCCCAGGTTTGATTATTTTGATATGCCTCTATTTGTTATGGAATTATTGTGATCTTATGAACATCTAGGTTTTATTTTGATCTGTTGAAGTTATGACTATTATACTAACCATTGGTCAAAATTAAAGTCAAGGTATTAGATTGATTAAGTTTGAGATTATAGAGTTTATTCGCTATCTCAGATTTCTGTCAAGAAAGCATACTATCTTAGTACAAAGGGCATGTTTAAGAGAATACTTGTCATCTTGAGTGAAGGACACTCCAAAGAAAAGAAACACACTCATTCTTGAGGAAAAGACTCTAGGTTCCAGGTTTAATTGATTAAATTGATAAGATTCAAATTTCACATATCAAGTTTGATAACTACCACATTACAAGTAAACACTATAGTTGTGATAGCAAACTTTGAAAAGTTTTATTATTGAATACTTGGTAGCATGTGAGCACTATTGAGATAAATGCTTATTGTAATTACTTACTAGATATAACTAACATCTCCTCTGGGAGAAACTTCTTATTTTTTTTCCATGTTACCATGGAGGAATGATTGATCACAACACTAGAAGACTGTTGTTCTCATTTCTTATTTTTGGTTCTTGTTCCAGGCATGCCACAAGTGATAGCTCTTAAGGAGCTAAAGTGATGTTTTTTCTTGCTATTGTTTTTATTATTATTATAAAGAGTATTATTCCCTTATATCGTTTCTCCCTTGTTGTTCTTGTTCTGGGCATGTCACAGGTGATAACCCTGAGGGAAGTTATAGTGACAGTTGCAGGAGAGAACATATTAGATGATATCTAGTTTGAGACATGGACCAGACTGTTTAGATAAGACATTGTATACACAACCGTTTTCATCCATGTACCAAAGAAGAAGAAGACGAAGAAGGGTACTTTTTTCGACATACAAAGTATCTCATATGGAGATTGATTGTAAGGAGCAGAAGGCTCCAAAGATGATCAACCAAATCCATCCGGTGTAATTGATCACTCTTCAGATCGTCAAGAAGAGTTAGTAGATCCAAAAGGGCCTACTCAGAATCATTGTAGTAACTAGGAAGAGACCAACATGGTTTTGTGACACTTTGCAGGATGCAAAGCCATAGAGAATTGATGAGCCATATCATGAGGAGCAGATGGCTCCGCCAGTGGTGAGGCAGGCGATCCCACCAAGTACCAGCTCAGAAGGAGCTACAGTTCATAGGGATTCATCCATCATGATCCAGTAAGGAGGAGCAACCTCCCCAGGACCATTCATAGAGATGTACAAAGCATGATTTGTGTCCAAATGATTCTCCCAGCGAGAGGGAGAAGACTATGATGAGACACTTGCTCTAGTAATAAAAAAAAGTATATATTGAACAACCATGATCCATTAAAAGATGTTGTTGTAATATGAGATTCAGAGGGAGAAAATAAATTTGTTATCATGATGGAGTGGAAGAGTTACTCTCAGAGTTCATCAACTACAATGAGAATGGAGCAGTCATTCTCAGTTTCAGAAAAAGGAGTTGTAGGTACAGAGTCCTAGTTTGAGAAGGAACAGTTGCAGAGAGAGTAGAGGACATAATCCCAGAGAGTGAGACAAATAGTGCTTTGCAAAAAGCACTTAGAGCCAACACATGATTGAGCAGATTGAGTTGCAACTGAGCAAGTGTACCAGTTTGGTACAATTTGATGTGAAAATTTGGTTCGTTAATATATTTGACGAACACGAGGACAAATATATGTTTTACGTTGAACAAATTGACCCTAGAATTTTTCACCTCATTGTGGAAAAACATGTGATAACGTACTTGAAAGGTACAATTGATTATGGACTCAAGTATATCTCGGACCACGAGATATGACTGTAAGGGCTACACAGGATCAGATTGGGTAGGCAGTGTCACAGACTGGAAAAGTACATTTGAATGTTGCTTTATTATGGGATCAACTATGATCTCGTGGTTCAATGAGAAGAAGACGTGTATGGAACTCAGTTCCGTAGAGACAGAGTATGTGGCAAGATGGTCAACTTGTGGCGAAGCAGTGTGGGTTCCGAAGTTGATTGCATAATTGTTTGATCTCAAGGTGGAGGAGACCTGTATCTTTTATGACAATCATAGTTGAATCAAGTTCTCAGAGAACCCAATGTATCATGACAAATCAAAGCATATGGAGATCAAGTACCATTATATCTAAGAGATGATATGGAAGGGAGCAATAAAAGCTTAAACATGTTCCTACTGATGAGCATGTAGCAGACATGTTGACTAAGCCTATGTCAAGAGTGAAGTTCAAATACTTTAGGGACAAGCTTGGTGTGATCCAGAAGGATTTTATCTCATGAGAGGGAGTGATGTGTTCCCCAGTAGCAGGGAGTGATCTATTCCCCATTAGAGGGAAGTGATGTGTTCCCTAGTAGTGGGAAGTGATGTGTTCTACAATAGCAGGAAGTGATTTGTTCCCCAGTAGAGGGAAGTGATGAGATCCCCAGTAGTGGGAGCTACCCCAACGCTGGCTGGTATGCTACCCCAACGTAGGTTGGTACTCCAACATAGGCTGGTATGCTACCCCAATGTAGGTTGGTACTCCAACACAAGCTGGTATGCTACCCCAGTGTAGGTTGGTACTCCAACACAGGTTGGTATGCTACCCCAACATAGGTTGGTACTCCAACATAGGTTGGTATGCTACCCCAACGCAGGTTGGTACCCCAACGTAGGTTGGTACTCCAACGCAGGCTGGTATGTTACCCCAACACAAGTTGATACTCCAACGCAGGCTGGTATGCCACCCTAGCACGGGTTGGCATGCTAGTCCAACACAGTTTGTTATGTTAACCCCAATGTAGGTTGGTATGCCACTCCAACACAGGCTGGTACGCTACTCCAATAAAAGTGCAAAACTTCCTATGACATATAGATTCATGATTGACAAGACAATGACCAAGTGTGCAGAAGAGCAGAAGTAGTGATGATGATCAGGATGCGAAGAATACCTTCCTTCCTAAGAGGGAGTGTTGAAATTTGAGTAGCTTCATAAGATATTCTTATTGTATCTGACCAAAAAAAAACCCTAAATAATATTATTATATTATATTTGCTAATTCGACCCTATTGTGCCTCTGTAAAAGTTGGTCCTATTGTGCCTTGACAAGAAAAATGTAAAATAGAAAGATAAAGTATCGGGTCGGCCCAAACTTAATTTTAGGCTGGCCCAACTACTATTTGTAAGGGAGGCCAACACCTCATTTGAACACTCACAACATAAGTTTTGTGGCTAAAGAAGAAGTGCACAAGTCTTGAAGGGAGAAGCTACTACAACTAGGAGGTGACGTTGTGAAGGTTATTGGTTTATCTCTTGAGTATGTCTTGGTTAAGTGGTGCGCTACTCTTCCCTAGTCCAAGGTTAGAGGATGATCTTCTGCTTTGTTGGAGAGAGGCATTGTTCTTGGTTGGTGAATCTATATTGAGGAAGTTTGTTGGGTTTCCCCCCTAGAGGGTTTTCCGAGAGCAGATCTTGTGTATGATCTAAATGTTATTCTTTCAATGATCCTTTATATGTAGTTATTGTGCTAATGGTTTAAACGTAAAAATAACACTAATCTAATTAACTGCTTAAGATGAAAATTCAACATGGTATCAAAGCAGGCCCGAAAGAAGGCATTTTCATAGCACAAAAGAGTTCACTAAGCAAAACAAGGGCATAGGAAGACTCTCCTAACCCTTGTGCACCTTTTCCCTGGATTTTTTTTATAGTTTTGGACAAGTTTCAAAAATTAAGGTTTCTGCATACTAGGGTTCCTTCATAAACCCTAAAAGGTGTCATCATCCACCTTGCTGGAGGAAATTGGGCAATGTAATACCATCTAGGAGATCGCCCTAGGAGGGTGCATCTAGTCCCTGGATCAGAATTCCAAAAATTGAAGTTTAAGAAATCAAGGTTTTCTCATAAAACCCTAGGTTTGTAGTACCATTTGTAGTTGTAGTATCAGTTGCAGTTGCAGTGCTAGTTCCATCATGCCAGTTGATGTACTTGTTGCAGCACCAGTTGCAATGAATTTTTTTGTGAAGTGTTGGGACTGATTTTTTATTGTCCCCGTTTGCCTTACACTAGAAAATCTCCAACTACCTTTAGATTACAAGTTGGAGCACCTTTGAAGTTTCAAAGGTTCCTTATTGCTTGTTGTTGTTGTCGAATGGTGCCACTACCCGCCGATACTGTCGGAGGTATGTACTAACATATATTTAAACTGTATCATTATCTTAAGGGTATTTGTAGGAGAATGGATCTTTTGTACAAACAAAAATCGTAGATCCAAAAGGATCTAAGATCTAGCACATTCAGAGGAACAATGCACCCCAGGTTTGATTATATTTATATGCCTCTATTTGTTATGGCATTATTGTGATGTTATGAACATCTAGGTTGTATTTTATATGTTGAAGTTATGACTATCATACTAACCATTGGTCAAAATTAAAGTCAAAGTATTAGATTGATTAAGGTTGGGATTATAGAGTTTATTTTCTAACTCAAATTTCTATCAAGAAAACATATTATCTTAGTACATAGGACAGGTTGAAGAGAATACTTGTCATCTTTAGTGAAGGAGACTTCGAAGAAAAGCAACACACTCATTCTTTAGGAAAATACTCCAGGTTCCAGGTTTGATTGATTAAATTGATAACATTCAAATGCGCACATATCAAGTTTTATAACTACCACATTACAAGTAAACACAATAGTTGTGATAACAATCTTCGAAAAGTTTTATTATCGAATACTTGGTAGCATGTGAGCATTATTGAGATACATGGTTATTGTAATTACTTACTAGATATAACTAACATCTCCTCTAGGAGAAACTTATTATTTTGTTTCCAGGTTACCATGGAGGAATGATTGATCACAACACTAGAAGAGTGTTGCTCTCATTTATTATTATTGTATTTCTTATTTTTGGCTCTTGTTCTAGGTAGGTCACAAGTGATAGCTCTGAAGGAGCTATTGTGATGATCATTCTCATTATTGTTTTTATTATTATTATAAAAGTGTCATTCTTGTCTACTGTTTATCCCTTGTTGTTATTGTTCCAGGAAGGTCACAGGTGATAACCCCATGGGTAGCTATAGTGACAGTTACAAGAAACAACATATTAGATGATCTCTAGTTTGAGACATGGAGCAGACTATACAGATAAGAAGGGTTATACACGACCATATACATCCATGTACCAAAGAAGAAGCAGATGAATAAGGGTACTTTTTGTGAGATACAAAGTATCTCATATGGAGATTGATTGTAAGGAGCAGAAGGCTTCAATGATGACCAAACAAATCCCTTTGGTGCAGTTGATCACTCTTCAGATCATCAGGAAGAATTTGTAGATCCATAATGGCCTACTCAAAATCATTGCACTAACCCAACATGGTTCTGTGACACTTTGCAGGATGCAAAGCCATATAACATTGACGATCCATATCATTAGGAGCATATGGTTCCACCAGTGGTGAGGTAGGTGTCCCAACCTATTACCATCTCAGAAGGAGCTATATTTYAGAGGGAGTCARCCCTCATGATCYAGTAAGGAGGAGCAACCTCCCCAGTGTTAACACATAAGATTGATCATGTAAAGGAGGATTTATGGTTTTCAGAGCCTACAATTTAACCATTTCTCTAGGGATTATGTCATACCAATAACTAACRGCCTTGAAGTGTGCAAGCTATATTTGAGTTGGTGCTGTGAACTAGTTAAGGAGGAGCGTTGTAGCTTGGATAGGTTGCAGGCACTCACGTTCGGACTTAGAAACATCCATAACAACCTTACTACCATCAAGTACTCCATGATGATTTTCATCCTATTTGAAGGTCAAGAAAGTCGTTTTGGATGTTTTTTCCTTTTGGCGATGCGAATTGGCAGACAGACGCCGTGAACTTTGTTGTGAACTCATTTCCTTTAGCAACTGATTTTATAGATCTGATCATAAATCCAAAACGGTGATGTGGGTTTTTCTAAAATTATTTTTGGAGGATCATGATAATGTCATTGATTTTCTGTACAAATTTCAGCCTGACCTAGTTTGTAATTCGAGAGATATAATTAAAACACCAGTGCATTGCAAATTGGCGCTGCAAACTCTCTGTTTTGCATAGTTGTTGGATATTCACCTTGTTTGGAGGTTTCCACCTGTCAAGGAAGGTTCGAATGGTATCCTAGGAGTGTTTTGGACATGAGGAACATGTGTTTCATCTCCAGATCAATCAGGATGACATGTTTCAAAAGGCATTTATCATCATAGTCAAAATCCCCCCAAAATAGGAATTTGCCAGGCTTTTGTTGGAATCTTTTGTAACAAGACTCCTAAATGGAGGAGCATCCTATGTAACTCCTTGGTTTAGACGTACTTAGGGTAGATATATATTATTCACTATAAATGAAAGGGTTTTTGATGAGAAAAGAGTTGGATTCATGAGCTAAGAGAGGAGAGAGGTAGATGAGCAGTTTTAGTTACTCATTTGTAAGCATGAGGGCTTGTTTGTAATGACATTTTCTGCCATTAAAGATTCATGAGAGCTGTTATTAGATTATATTTTATGTTTTTCAATTTCTTTGTTATATTGTTGCTTGAATATATCGTAGGTTTTGAGGATCATAGCTGCCATTGATTGATGGATTCATGAACAACAAAGGATCTGATGTAGCTTGCCCTTTAAATCATTGTTCATTGTTTAAGAAAATATTTATCTGTTGCATAAAGGATTTCTGTATAATGGATGTTCTTCCTTTTGTCATATTCACTATGCTTCTACTCATCATTATATATCCCTTTTTCTGATATACAATTTGATTTCCTTTGATCTGTAGGATGTTATGACTCCATGCCCAATGGAATCCCTCTGCAGACTTTTTGTTACCCTCTCCCTTTCTTTCTCAATCTTGTTGATCCACCCACTCAAACCATTTTAATCCATTTATATTCTGATGGGTATTGGGCTTACACTTATAGCAGTCTAAGTGTGACTCTCAGTGCTAACACCCATGACCATTCATAGAGATGTACACAGCCTGATTTGTGTCTAGAGGAATCTCCCAACAAGAGGGAGAAGACTATGACGAGACACCTTCTCCAGTAGTAAGAAGAAGTATATATAGAACAACCATGATCCATTAAAAGAGGTTGTTGCAGTATGAGATTCGGGGGGAGTAAATAAATCTGTTATGATGATGGAATGGAGGAGCTAATCTCAGAGTTCAACAACTACAGTGAGAATGGAGCAGTCATTCTCAGTTTTAGAAAAAGCAACTGCAAGTGCAGAGTCCCAATTCTAGAAGGGACAGTTGTAGAGAGAGTAGAGGACATACTATCAGACAATGAGACAGATAGTGCTTTGCAAAAAGCACATAGAGTCAACACATGATTGAGTAGATTGAGTTGCAGCTAAGAAAGTGTACTAGTTTGGTACAATTTGATGTGAAAATTTGGTTCGTTAATATATTTGACGAACACGAGGACATATATATATTTTGTGGTGAAAAAATTGAGCCTAGACATGTTAACCTTATTGCGAAAAAACATGTGATAAGGTACTTGAAAGGTACAATTTATTATGGACTCAAATATATCTCAGATTGCGAGATAAGACTGCAAGGGCTACATAGATTTAGATTGGGGAGGAAGTGTCACAGATCAGAAAACTACATTCAGATGTTGCTTTAGTATGGGATCAACTATGATCTCGTGGCTTAGTGAGAAGCAGACCTGTATGACACTCAGTTCCATAGAGAGAGAGGTTGTGGAAACATGGTCAGCTTTTGGCGAAGCGATGTGGCTTCAGAAGTTGATTTCATAATTGTTTGATCTCAAGTTAGAGGAGACTTGTATCTTTTATGACAACCAGAGTTGGATGAAGTTGTCAGAGAATCCGATGTGTCATGAAAAATCCAAGCATATCAAGATCAAGTACCACTATATCTAAGAGATGATACAGAAGGGAGCAGTAAAAGCTCCAGTATGTTCCTATCGACGAGCAGGTAGTAGACATGTTGACTAAGCCTCTATCAAGAGTGAAGTTTGAATACTTCAGAGACAAGCTTGGTGTGATCCAGAAGGATTTTCCCTCATGAGAGGGAGTTATGTTTTCCCCAATAGCAGGAAGTGATGTGTTCTCTAGTAGCGAGAAGTGATGTGTTCCCTAGTAGAGGGAAGTGATGAGATCCCCAGTAGTGGGAGATACCCTAGTGAAAATTGGTACTCCAACGTCGGTTGGTATGCTACCCCAACGCAGGTTGGTACTCCAACTCAGACTGATATGCTACCCCAGTGTAGGTTGGTACTCCAACGCAGGCTGGTATGCTACCCCAACACAAGTTGGTACTCCAACGCAAGCTGGTATGCTACCCTAACGCAAGTTGGCACTCCAATGTAGGCTGGTATGCTACCCTAGCATAGGTTGATACTCGAACGCAGGCTGGTATGCTACACCAACACATGCTGATATACTACCCCAACACAAGTTGGTATGCTACTCGAACACAGACTAGTATGTTAACCACAATGCAGGTTGGTATGCCACTCCAATGTAGCCTGGTACACTACTCCAGTAAAAGTGCATAACTTCCTATGATATATAGACCCGTGATTGAAAACAAGACAATGACCAAGTGCGCAAAAGTGCAGACGCAGTGATAATGATCATGACGAGAAGAATACCATCCTTGCAAAGAGGGAGTGTTGAAGTTTGAGTGGCTTCGAAAGGTATTCTTATTGTATTTGACCAAGACAAAACCCTAAAGAATATTATTAGATTATATTTGCTAAGTCGACCCTATTGTGCCTTGACAATAAAAATGTAAAATAGAAAGATAAAGTGTCGAGTTGGCCCATACCTAATTTTAGGCTGGCCAAACTACTATTTATAAGGGAGGCCAACGGCTCATTTGAACACTCACAACACAAGTTTTGTGGCTAAATAAGAAGTGCACAAGTCTTGGAGGGAGAAGCTACTGCAGCTAGGAGGTCACGTTGTCAAGGTTCTTGGTTTATCTCTTGTGTATGTCTTGGTTAAGTTGTGCGCTAATCTTCCCTAGTCAAGGGTTAGAGGAGGTTCTTCTGCTTTGTTAGTTCCCTCTTGGAGAGAGGCATTGTTCTTGGTTGGTGAATCTATATTGAGGAAGTTTGATGGGTTTTTCCCCTTGAGGGTTTTCCTAGGGTAAATCTTGTATATGATGTGAATGTTATTCTTTCAGTGATACTTTATATGAAGTTATTGTGCTAGTGGTTTAAAAGTAAAAAAAAACACTAATCTAATTAACTGCTTAAGACAAAAATTCAACACTTCGTTCCTTAGTTCAAACCGCTTCATATCAAGATTATTCTTGGTCTAAACAACTTTCTCGAGCTCAGATTTACCTCCAACTTCTCTGAAGACCACATATTGATTGTACACTTTTCTCCTTGATGTAGGATCCTAGAGATTATATCATTTCATCCCTTCTTTGTATCCAATGAAAATATATTTAACTGCCTTCTTGTCCAACTTGCTCCTCTTTTCTTTGGGAACATGCACAAATGCATCATAGCCAAACACTTTGAGATGTGCCACCAAATCATTCTTACCCGAACATACCTCATTTGGAGTTGTGTCGACTAGTGCCGATGAAGGAGACATATTCACCAGGTATTTTGCAGTCTCGACTACCTCCGCCCATAATTATTGTGCGAGCCCAACACCACTGAGCATGATCCTTGCCTTATCCATAAACATTCTGTTTATTCTCTCGAGAACTCCATTTTGTTGTGGGGTACATGGTGTGGTATTTTAGCATGCTATGCCACACTGCTTACATAACTTATCAAATTCCTTTCCACAAATTTCACCACCATTGTCATTCCTCGACACTTTAATCCTCTTCTCTGTTTGGTTTTCCACAAGAGATTTAAACTTCTTAAATCTCTCGAAAATGTATGATTTCTTCCTCAGGAAATATATCCATGTCTTCCTAGAAAAATCGTCTATGAAGGAGACATAATATAGGGATCCACCAAGTGAAGGCACTGTAACCGGGCCAAACACATCACTATGCACCAGTTCTAGAATCCCATTTTCCCTTGTCACTCAAGATGGGAACCTCACCCAACTTTGTTTCCCAAATATGCAATGTTTACAAAAGTCCACTTCTAAACCACATGCAGGAAAACCTTCAAGCATACATTTGATTTTCATAGCTCGAATTCCCTTTTCTCCAATGTGTCCCATCCTCTCGTGCCATATCCTGGTCGGGTCAAGTTCATTATGTCTTGCAGAGTCGGTTTGAACCGATTTGGCTCGAGTCGATTCAAGTTGTGTCGACGTCGAGTCGTAGTCGAGTCGATTTCAGGATCAACGATGTTGTTGTATCCGGTTGAGTTGACATTCCCTAACAACTTGTACATTGTACCAATTCGAACTCCTTTCATTAAGACCGTCGTACCATTGACCATCTTGCATGAATCCTTCTGAAACAAAGTATTCACACCTACACCACTCATCTTGTTGACAGATATCAATTTTCTTGCCAATATCGTAATGTGTAGCTGTTGAAAATACTAAAAGGGGGGGTTGAATCAGTTGTATATAAGCTTAAACAATTTTATACTTATTAAACCATTATTAATCTTTCTTCATGTGGTCATCAACAATGTACATCATATGAAAAGTAAAAGTAAAAACCATCAGTCACACATGAAGTACACACAGAGACATATTTTCACGAGGAAACCCATAAAGGGAGAAAACCTCTTCTTCTTCAAAATGATAGGCAGTCTTTTTAAGTTCTGTACATCATTTATAATTGAGCACCAACTCAATGTCAGGCTGCTACCTCTATCTTACAAGCTGCAACTTGTTTGAGAGCTCCAACTCTCTGGTTTCTCTAGCACCCACTAGAAGGAAGCACCTACTCCCTGATTATTCCAGCACCAACTGGATGGAAGCACCAACTTCCTGAATATTCCAGC
>SNQJ01S0213654.1:0-15716 GCA_010110895.2 Picea sitchensis | reverse complement strand
GCAACAAATGAATGAGATGATGGATAGTTTCATGCAAATCCTTCGACGGCTACCAACAGGTGATGCATCTTCTTCGAGCGGAGGCGCCACCCCCTTCAAGGTACAAATAAAATTCAATATTCCTATATTTGAAGGTCAGATAGACGCACATGCTATAGACAAGTGGTTGAATCTACTAGAAGGGTATTTTTCTGTCCATAACTTGTTGAATAGAGAAAATATTACTTTTGCGCTCCTTAAAGTCGTTCCCCATGTCAAATATTGGTGGGAAACTTTCTGTGAGAAAAAGGAAATAGAGGAACCCTCACTATTTACAGTCACGACCACCTGGGATGCCTTCAGGGATGCTATTAAGGAACAATACTACCTTGTCAGAATTTATGACGAATTGTATACCAAATGGACCACACTGTGGCAAGAAAGAGACCAAGAAATGCCAAATTTCATGAATATATTTCATACCTTGTGCACCAAGCTGGGTATCGCGGCCCTCTGCATAGATACATCCAGACTGAAATGGAATTTTTGGATATCTGATCCTTGGGCGCGACCTACCGATATGCCATCAAAATAGAGCAGAAGCTCAAACAAAAGACGCAACAATTTGGGCTTGGGAACCCCTCACAACAAAAGCCAAGAAAAGGGTGGCCCCAACCCACAGAATAAAGGACAGAGAAAATATGGACAGTATCAGGACAACCATTCCAAGCCGCAAGCAAAGAAGGACACCAGAAAGACAAAGAAAGACACCGGGAAGTGGTGCGACTTCCATAAGAGCCCTTGGTATAACATTGCTGACTGCCGCTCAAAGAAGTCGCTAGTGGCCGAAGTGAAAGCCTCTGAATCAAATGCGGGTTCAGACTCTGAGTCAGAACCAGAAAGGGGAAGACAAATTATTGATGCGGAACCCATTGAGACTGTTTCTACCACCAAGCTCCAGCCTGGTGAACCAGATGTGCAAGAAGAAGGAGAATGCCTCTTCCATTCACAGATGTGGGTAAAAGGCACTCCGCTACACTTCATCATGGATAGCAGTAGCCAGAAGAACCTCATCTCAGTAGAGGTCGTCAAGCGGCTGGCCCTGCCGACAACATCGCACCCACAACCCTACACCATTGGATGGCTCTGCCAAGGAAGCGATCTCCACATCACCCAATAGTGTCGACTGTCGTACGACATCAAGCCCTTCAAATATGAGGTATTGTGTGATGTTTCTCCTCTCGAAGTTTGTGATGTTATTTTGGCCTAACCTTATTTATGAAAACACCATGTTGTATATGAGTCTAGGCCTCATAGTGTTATTATTACTTTGAACAGGAAAATGTACAGGATACCCGAGGCAGTCCCACCTAGTGCTATTTCCTTGATCTTTGCTAAGCAATGAAGGAAGGTCATCTCTCAGATGGGGAAGTTTGTCTTCTTCGTGATTCTCTCTCAGAATAAGAGAAAGATCACAACCACATCCAGGGTCTCTACGGCCGACCTCTCCACATAGTAGAAGCAAGTAGATAAGGTCGTGGAAGAATACTCAGATATCTTCTCCTCACCTACTGGGGCACCTCTGCACTGCCAGGTCAAGCACCCCATTGATATGACCCCTGATGCACCATTGTCCAATGGGATAGTCTATCGTCACTCTCTGTTAGAGAATTAGGAGATCACACGACAAATCCAAGAACTGCTCCACAAGGGGCACATCCATCCTAGTTCATCACCTTGCGGGCGCCCAATCGTGATGGTACAGAAGAAAGATGGAACCTGGTGACTCTGCATTGATTACTTAGCTCTGAATAAAATCACAGTCGAAAATCGGTACCCGATTCCCTGAATCGACGACCTCCTTGATTAACTCATGAGGGCTAAATACTTCAGTAAGATTGATCTAAAGTATGGCTACCACCAGGTCCCGATAGAACAAATAGATGTATGGAAAACCACCTTCAAGTCAAAGGAAGGCCTTTTTGAATGGTTGGTCATGCCCTTTGGTTTGACAAATGCTCCAACCACTTTCATGAGGATGATGGTCGATATCCTGTGACCATTCACCAATACTTTTGTAGTGGTGTATTTGATGGCATTCTCATTTACAACAAGACTTGGGTTGAAGATTTGCATCATATTCAATAGGTTCTGCACACCCTACGATAGCACAAACTATATGCCAACTTGGAAAAATGCTCCTTCGGCATGGACAGGGTCCATTACCTGGGCTACATAATTGATCAGCATGGCATACATGTGGATCTAGACAAGATCCAAGTCATCCATGACTGGCCAGCCCCAACCACACTCACTGAGCTTCGAAGCTTCTTGGGCCTTGCCAATTTCTACCGTAGGTTCATGTTGGGATTCTCCCATATTTCATGGACCCTTAGCCAAATAACTAGGGGTGGTGGTAAGGCGAAATTTGCATGGGGTCGGTCCCAACAAAAAGCGTTCGATGATTTGAAGCAACACTTGCTCTCAGCCCTAGTAATTTCACTACCAGACCTGCAACAACCCTTTGAGATCGAGATAGATGCTTCAAACTATGCAGTGGACATCGTTCTCACTCATCATGACCACCCCGTGGCCTATCATAGTGAGACACTATCATATGCTGTTTGTAAGTACCCTACTTATGACAAAGAAATGTACTCCATTTTGCAAGCTTTCCGCTGGTGGAGACATTACATTCTTGGGAAGGAGAAAATCATCCACACTGATCATAATCCACTGTAGTTCATGCAGACACAAGGAAAATTGCAGAATTATCACCATCAAAAGTGGTCCACATACTTGTAAAAATTCAACCTCAACATAAAGTATAAAACAGGAAGCACCAATCGTGTGGCTAATTGCCTCAACAGACCTCCAGTCGCAGCACTCACCATGGTGCTAGACTCCTATGACCATGAGACCTTTGGATGGCCCCAACTCTATGAGATGGACCCAGACTTTTCCACCACCTACCAAATGTTGGGTGCAAACGCAGTTGTCGATAATTTCCATCTTCAGGATGGGTTGTTGTGTCGTTTGGGCCATATCTGTGTTCCATCAAGCGAGTGAGTGAAGCTGATATAGGAATCCCACTACAGTCGAGTGGTAGGACACTTCAGCATCGAAAAGACAGTGGTGATGCTACAGAAACATTTCTACTGGCCGAAACTTCGACAGGAGGTCAGAAAGTATATCAGGTCTTACACTCCTGCGCTATTGCCAAACTGACCACTAAGAAATAGGGTATGTACACCCTTCTTCCTACCCCTAACAAGCCATGGCAATCCATCTCAATGGACTACATGTCGGGCCTCCCATCCACCAAGCGGGGAAATGACTGTGTTTTTATGGTTGTTGATCGCTTTTCTAAGATGGCGATTCTAGTTGCCTGCAAGAAGAACATCACAACAGAGGCCACTGCCAAGCTCTTATTTTAATGAGTCTGGCTACATTTTAGAATCCCACAAACCATTGTCTCATATCGGGACAGTCAATTTCTCAACACATTCTGGTCAATCCTTTGGTCACTGCTAGACACCAAGATCACCGAATCCATGGCCTTCCACCCCCAGACAGATGGCCAAACTGATTTCGTCAATCAAATGATTGTGCATATCCTTTGCATGTATAATTCAAAGCACCCTCGCACATGGGATGAGATCCATCCCTATGTCCAACATAGCAGAAACCAAGCCTTTCATAGCTCAACCAACAACAACCCCTTTCAGGTGGGGTTGGGATTCCAACCATTGGGTCCCATAGATGTTGCTCTTCCCCTTGTGGCCACCTCGACCGACTCATCTCCTGCTCCAACTGAAGCTGACAAAGCCACCTGGTTCATTGAGCGGATCCCGCACATCCGCCAAAAGCTTTAGGATATCCTACAGAAGTCCAATGAAAAGTACAAGCAGTGCCATGATCAACATCGGGTGCCACATAAGTTTCAGGTGGGCGAAAAAGTTTAGTTGCACTTGCAGAAAGAACATCTTACAGGACCCCATCAGAATCTTCGCCCACTCCATTATGGGACATACACCATCACCAAGTCCGTGGGGGATAATTCTTTTGAGCTCAACATTCCTCCTTTCCTTGGCCTGCACCCAGTGTTCAACGTGGATCTCCTTCACCCTTATTTCCCACCATTATTGGAAACCTTAGACATAGTAGAGTAGCTGACACCAATAGATCTCAAACCCGACTACATACAATAGGCATCCAATGATCAGATTGTGGACACATAGATCAAGGGAACTCGACAACAAATAATCCATCTTTATCGAGTCGTCAAAGCAGGGCAGCTTCTGCACCAAGGCAAGTGGCTCACCCGGGGCCAAATTCAGCAGAAATTTCCGCATCTGATGGGGGAAATCAATGCAATGGATACTATTTCTTCCTAAGGATGGATTATTTATCTAGGTGGATATTGGTGGCCAGCCACCTCTTCCAACTGGCTCAATATAGTTTTCTGACAATTTTGGCAATTTACTATTTTTAGTAGTTTTAACTTCTGGGGCCATTTTGAGGGCCTAAATGCAGGTTTTTCTGGATAGAGATTCTCGATTATATTCAAAGGAATTATTGAGCCCCCAAAATGAATCTCCTCGATGATACCTTTCCAACGGGATATCATATGCCTAAAACGAAGATCGTATTCAAAAGTTACAACCCCAGGAAGTTGATGTACTAACTTACCCAAACGGGACACACATGACTTTTGGCGCTTCATCTCCTAGGGTTAGGGTTTTGGATGTATAGGGTTTTTGGCATTCCTGTTTATTGTAAAAAGGCCTTCATATCCTCATTGTAATCATCTTCTTGTGAATGAGTGCAGCCATCACATCTCTTCTCAGAGATAAGCCACCACCATTCCAACAAGCTTATTTCCGCTGCATTTTACAGTTTCAGCGTATTTCCTTATTGAATAGAAAACTAGTTTTACTGTATCTCTATTATTTTGTGTTAAGAACCTGTTAATAATCTGTAGTCATTTCGTTCTGCTCATAAAATCTGGATTAGTGTGGGTGCACCTCCCTTATTTGTCTCTCCACCACTGGAGTGATGAAAATTTTAGAAGCATGGAAATGCATACATAGACAAGGAGAATCCAAAGGAAAGTATTTTTTATTGTGCATGAATTTCTGTAGAGGCATATCTAGAAAAAGTCCTTCTAGAAGCTATCCTTATAACCTTAGAGAAATGATAGGATGAACAACTCTTAGGTTATAAGAATCTTTTGTATAAATGAAAAATATGCCATGAATACAAGTACTTTGCTAAGGACTATAAGAAGATTATCTGGATATCTTAGCCTACACTTGAAAATGGTGAACAATGAAGAGGAAAATGGGGTTGAATATTAATTCATGAGTTAAATCAAGCTTCAACGCTAGACCCTAAATCTTTTTCCAGGTCAAGGAATCCTTGTTCTCAACCTACAGTTAAAGGAAGCCCCCAATTCCACATTTAGAATGTCCAAAATAATTGATCCATAAGGGGTGGGAGCCAACTAATGCACCCAAATAGATTTTAAATCCTGTCTCAAGATGAATGAACTCCTTCTATAGAAAATATGGAAAATCCCTATTTGGCACCAAGTGTAGCAACCACATTAACAATGGATCCTCCTCTACTCAAAATAGTAGAGATACCCTCTTTAGAAGATGAAGATAGGGTATCAAGTAGAGTACAATATGGATCCTCCTCTACTAAAAATAGTAGAGATACCCTCTTTAGAAGATGAAGATAGGGTATCAAGCAGAGTACAATAGATCGATAATATATGGGATAAACGATTAATTTCATTAGGCAACAATACAAGAGCTCAAATGTTAAGAAAGGAAGAGGAAATGGAAGAAGAGGATCCAAAAGAAAAGATACCCAAGAGAGAAGGAAGAAAGATAGTGAAGGATAAATGGAAGAATCAATGAATAGGGAAAATATGTTGGGGATACAAATGACCCTAGAAAAATCCCTCGCAATGGGAACAAGATCCACTAAAACTACTCGATCTAGTGCACCACTAAAAGGGGTAGTAAAAAACCCTCTTCTAAATAATCATCATTGTCTCTTGGAACTATAGAGGACTTGGTATCAAAGATAAATAATCAACTCTAAGGGGAACAAAATATCTTACCATCCTCCTACTCTAAGAGAGAAAAATGGAGACTTCAAAAGCTATGAATATTAGCAAGAAACAATGATACCTTTGTGAAGGAGTAGCGGTCAATTCAAGAGGAGCCTCTGGGGGACTATGCTCTCTTTGGAACAACCAAGAGTTGTATTTGAACTTCACCTACCAAACAAAACATTAGATAATAACTAGGTTTACTCATCATGAATTTGGTAATCATATCAACGTTTTTAACCTATGCATGCCTCTAGCTTATATGAAAAAGGAGAAATATTGGAAGTCTCTTCTATTGTTGAAATATTTAGAGTACACAAGAAATAACATTGTTGTTGGAGATTTCAATGTGGTTCTTCACAATAAAGAGAATAGAGGGTGAAACATCATTATAGAACTGTATAAATGAAGGATGGAGGATCTAATAATTGAGTGGGATTTGATAGATATTAAACCATTTAAATGAAAATACATGGATCAATTAGAGGATAAAGTTTGGACATATAACTTCTATATTGGGAAGATTTCCCATGTAAAGTGATATGCTCCTTCAAGATTATATTATCGAGTCTAGGTTCATTCCATTGTCAGTATCATACCACAAACCAATCGTTCTCCATCTCTGGGATTCCATAGTTTATGGTCCCCTTCCATTTCACTATAATCTTCTCTTGGTACAAGATCAACAAGCCTTGGGAAAAATAGCTAAAGCTTGGAATATTTGGATCTCAAGTACACCTATCTATATTTGGGAGTAGAATTTGAAATTATTCAAACATTTTTTGAAATCATGGGTAAGATCATGCTATTCTCTCCCATCATGTGAAAAATAATTTCTTAGAGCTTAGCTACAATAAATTCAATCCAAAATGGAGAATAAAGACATCACCATTGACCCTTAAACAAATGACACATAGATCCATACAAATTACAAAAGGAAATAAGAGTTTAAGAGGATATATGGGGGTTAAAGTTTAGAAGTTTGTGGCTCAAGTAAGGGGATATCAATATGCATTTTTTTCACAAGAAAGATAAAGCAAGAGTCATAAGAAGCAATGTAAAGGAAATTTAACTCGAAGATGGCTCTAAGATTTCTTATTTCTAGTATTTAAGGAATGCATGCTAGTCCTAATTTGGATCTCCTTTCTTTGAATAGGATGGAGTGGTCCCTGGTGTTACGGTGGTCATGTAGGAAAATATTCTCTTGATCATATCAGAAGAGGTCAATGCAAAATTATTGAAATCAATCGAGGAACAAGAGATTTTAAATGTGATTTGGAGTCTAGAACCTAGCAAGGCTCCTAGACCAAATATGTTTTTAGTCTCTTTCTATAGATCCTTCTAGAGATTAATAAAAAAATATATCAAAATATGTGCAAAAGTCTTGAGAAATGGGACTCACTCATACCTACTCCTCATTTCTAGCTTTAATTTCAAAAGAGGCTAACTCATCTTCCTCTTCTTGGTTCTGTTCCATTTCCCTTTGTAACTCTTCATATAAAATAATGATGAAGATAACAACATATATATTGAAAAAAAATGTTTCCCAAGCTTATATTAGAAAACCAAGGAGGCTTCAGGAAAAGTCGAAAAATATTGGAAAACATAGTGCTAGTGTAAGAATCCATACATTCCAACAAGGAAATCAAAGAAAAGTGAATGATAATAAAGTTAGACATGACTAATTATTTTGATTGGGTAAGGTATTTATTTTTGTTTGATGTTATGACTAAATTTAGGTTCTTCTCTTCTTTCATTAGATGGGTTTCTTCATGCATCAATGGCCCTTATTTTCTCCCTTAGTTAATGGAAGGCTCACCTTATTTTTTTAGGGAAACCAAGCATCGAGGCAAGGATATACTTTGTCTCCAATTTTATACATTATCATGGTATAATATTTGAGTAGTAAATTGGAGGTGGAAAAAAATGTAGAGATTCTTCTAGGTACTAAAATAGTTTGGGGAACCAAAATTTTGAACCATTCCCAATTTGTAGTGGACACCTTCCTTTTAGGAGCCTCCACAATAGTCACAATTATATGCAAAAAGGTGTTAGAGCTATTTAAAATCATTTCATGAAGAAATATCAATGACAAAAAATGTCAAGTACTTGGTTGGAATGTAAATTCTCAGGTGATTCACTCCATTTCTAGAATTTTCCAATTCCCATCTTCCTAAAATTGGTACAATGCCTAGATATCTCTTAGTAGCCCTTCTATCCAATCTTGGAAAATAATTATAGAAAATATTAAAGATAAATTTAAACACTTGGGATCCCAATGGTTAAATACCATGGGTATAATGTTTTTAATAAAATCGGTCCTCTCTACCCTTCCAATCTTTCAATTATCTTCCATGTTATCCCTAGTGAGCATTATGTGGAAAATCAGGTAGGATATTAGGAAGTTTTTGTGGTAGAGAGGAAAATATAACATTGTTGGAGCAAGCATTTTTTGGAGGTAAGCGAGGTAGAATGGACCAAAGGGAACAATGCGCACCATAAAACATGGAATTCCAGCGTGACCAAAGGCAAAGGAAGCAGTGCGCGACAGGATTTGTGGAAATCCGATGCATATGTGGACAAACCTAGCAATTTTACGGTTAGGGTTTTGGAGTCATCATGTAAGGGTTTTAACCCATTTTGTAGTATAAATAGAATAGGCATAAGGTATATTGAGTCATATTTTTGAGCATATATTGGGATGAGCTACCTTAGAGCTTGTGTGTGACGAGTCTATTTTGGAGAGTCCTTTTTGAGTTTTGAGTCTTTGTATTGTTGAGAGTTGCGGAGCTCGGGTGGAGTTAATATAACTGAGGGTCAGGTCACAAGTTGTGGAGCTTGGTGCAACACTGGTCAGCCTCACCACTATTGTCATATCCTATGATGTAATGTGTGCAACATTATTTTGATGATGAAGAAGAAATACAAAGAAGATATTTGTGGGCGTAGCCCTAAGCGGGGGTGAACAATGTTTTGCAATGTGTCTGAATGCTTTGTTATTTCTATAATTACGGTTAAATGGTTAGATGAATTAATGGTTTTAATTACAACGCGCACTAGAATATGTATGTATAATGAATATTATGAATGAATGAAAGAGTAGATTTGATGAATGGTATGATATAATTCATGTTTAAGTAGAAAAATAGTAAGAAGAACAACCCCAATCTCTTTCATGACTACAAACATATGTGTCTTGCAGTGACCCATAAACCATCTCGGGTGAGACAACATTTTGCACTCTGTGCATGGTGTATCCTTCTAGGTTACCATAAGGGTCGATGGTGAAAAGGGTTTTGTTGGAGAAATAAGGTAGAACCCATGTCAGCCCATACATCCAAAAAATGATTATGTTTCCAGCTAGAACTTAGAAGGACAACCTGAAAGGGTTTTGGTGAAGAAGATGCAGTGGTAAAAAGGGATGTTAAGTCCATGGAATCCTACAAAGAAAGAGATTGAAATATGGTTGGAGACAAAGCAGCTAGAGTTCGAGCCAAAAAGATAATAAGGGTTCTAGGTACACACTGCGCTAGTACCTGCAGAGGTATGTGTTTACTGATTTACATGAATAATATTTCTATTATTTCCCAGAGTTATTACAGGAGTGGATATTAAGGTTGAAATATATGCATCTAACTAATCATATCATGCCAGTAGAGTGGAGTGCTGAAAATATTGCACGATTCGAAAGGGTTAATAACAAATTCATGTGTGCAGTGGATTTCTGGTTAGACTATATTACTGTAGGGTTTATCACTAAGTTTGCAGTAGATACATCGAAGTCATATACTTTTGCAGAGAAGGATTTATTGAAGGGACCTAGAGGGAGGTACATCATGTCACTCTACACATCGATCAAGATCTTATTACATGATAAAGGCACGATGACCATGGAATCAAACATCTAGATCAATATGCATGCATGGGGGAGTTGGGGGAAGCCCTAAGGAAGATTTGAGAAATGGAGAAGGCTCTCAAGAGTAGCCAAAATAAGGAGGAAATGGAACCCATCATGATGGATGATGAACAAAACAATGAAATCATAAGGAACACAGCTGTGACACACTGTGGACGACCCTACCAATATAGGATGAATAGTAATAAGAGAGAAGTAGCCGAGCGAGAGGGATTGGACAACAATGAG
Source organism: Picea sitchensis (assembly GCA_010110895.2). Lineage (NCBI taxonomy): Eukaryota > Viridiplantae > Streptophyta > Pinopsida > Pinales > Pinaceae > Picea > Picea sitchensis. The sequence continues at coordinate 5,469 of SNQJ01S0213654.1, read as the reverse complement.
GAAGAAGTAAAGGATCTCTGTAATATAAAACCTGGTGAGCAATTGTAGAGTAATATGTAAAATATAAATTTAATTGATAAATATATAAGATGATGGTTACAATTGAGAATGAGGGCTTGTTATATACCCACACAGGGGTTCCCTTTCACCACTAGACATGTCTTTTTGAGAACATGTCCTTTCATTATTAATAATTACTATTTACTAACTAACTATTTACTAATTAATTATTATGTTATGAACATCTTATTTATATATATTATGTTCATAACAATCTCCATGCCATGGGGCAGATTGAGTATATCTTGCATGCTACATATGATAGGAAAACTAGAAGTCATGGGTCTAGCATTGGAGAAGACTCTCCATTCCAGATCTGAATTAGTGTGGAACCCACAACCCCTTGTGCGACTAAGACATCTAAAGAAGAAAAATCGGTTAACCAACAAGTGATTAGTGGGAGAAGAATTTTTATAGGACATGGGTCCAGTAGCATAAGTGCAATTTAAGAAATTAGCACTCAAGTATCTACAATGCAAAAAGGTGGTAGTTCAACACATTTCACAATGGAAGGAAAAGATCCAACTATTAGGTTACCATAGTTTCGAGGGGATGAGTTAGATGATCTAGAAAAACATTTGTTTATCTATAAGAAGATATGGGAAACAAATAAGATTACAGATGAGGATACAAAGGTTACACAACTGGAAATCACATGCAGAGACCGCAAATTAGACTGGTACATGGGTCTCGTAACAAATAGTCCAACGGGAATTCCTACAACTATAGTAGAGTTGAAGAGACATTTAATAAATTAATTTCATAAACCAATCTCAAAAGACTAGTTTATGAATGAAATGATAGAGATTAAGCATAAACTAGGAGAATCGGTCTAGGAAATGGACCAGAAGTTAAAGAGGATAAAAGGTAAGTTAAAGTACACTATTACTAATACATAGCATAGATATTTGTTTGTTAATTCTCTATTTCCACACTTGAATTATCTTTTGAGACAATGGAAATTCTAGAGCCAAGTTGAGGATCTGCAGGAAGCCTTGCAGTTAGAATAAAACCAGTACAAGCATACAAATCCAGCTATGGAAGAGTTGAAGAAAGATCTGAAGAATTTAACATTCCAGTTGAATGAGAACAAAGGAAAGGAGAAAAGAGAATATGTATGGTGTACAATGTATAGGAAAAAAGGCCATCAAAAGAATGTGTGTCCATTATTTGCGCAGTATATTGGAATGGGTATGCCAAACCCTTTAGCTTAAGGAGGACCATGGTGTGATATTTTCAAAACACATGGGCATGATCCCTATAATTTCCCCCTAATGCATAAGTATCAGAAAGTACCAAAGAGTATGTTTTGTGACTTTTGTAATTCAGTTGGCCATGAATACAAGGACTGTAGAACCTTGGAGATGATGAAAGAAAGGATTGCATATACATACAGGGTGTAGGCTGAACATGTAATAGGAAAATATACATAGAAACCGTAGTATAATAACGTGCAACAACCGCAATATAATAATTCACAATAGTTTTCAGAACAACCACAATATAATGCACAATAGTTCCAAGGGAAACAATAGTATAATCCTTCACAGTAGTGCACAGCACCACCGCAATACAATAATGTGAAACCATAGTATAATCAAGGACCACAGTATAAAACACTACGTGGAGATAATCAAGGAAAAATAGGAGGATTCAGAAGAGGAGGTCGTGGAGGAATAGGCTTTGGAGGAGGTCTGGGACCAGTGGTTTTTCATAATTGTAAAAAACGAGGGCACTATGCAAGAGAATTCCCACTACCACCTGCAACATGTATGTCTTATCGCGCAACAAACCATGAAACAAAAGATTGTATGATACTTTTGATAAATATACAAGACAAGAGGAAACAAACCAATTAGAACATGTAATGGATTGGGGTGGAAAACATAGAAGAGGATGGGAAGAATATTAACATAGTTACTAGAGGCAAAGCTAAGACAAGAGAAGATGTATCCAAGAAGGATTAAGACCAATACCAGTGGGTCAGGAAGAAAACAACCCTTGAATAGAAGTTTGATGTGCGAAAAGAGAAAGAGATATTAAAATAGGCTAGGCACGAGATTCATAAAGAAAATATTGCATCTACTTCAGGGACTAAACCAGAAGATTAGATACCAATGTATGGCATGCCTTCATTATTTGATCATACCAATCAAGTGTAGTCTTTAGACCAAATAAAAAACTTAAGAAAACTTTTGGGGTCATGTGTAAATTGTTGAATGATAAAAAATCCTTACAAGTACTGCGAAATTTGTTATAAAAGTGTAATTATGGGGAAGAAGGGGTAAAAAGAGTAAATCAGATCTATAAGAAGAGAAGAACCAACAAGGAATTTAGATTGAATGCCAACATAGGATATTTCAATATGGGGGATATCATACTAGACTTAGGATCTGAAGTCAATGTTCTACCAAAGAAGAATTGGGAAGCTATGGGAGAACCTCAACTGGGGTATTCACCTATTTAGTTGAAGTTGTAAAATCAACACAGAGTTGTGCCAATTAGTAAGTTGAAGGGGATTCCAATAGATCTACATGGTTTTCACACCATGGTAAACTTTGAAGTCATCGACATAGTGGACAACACTTTTCCATGTCCATCATTTTTAGGTCTGGATTGGGATTTCAATAACCGGGATATTATCAATTTCAAGACAAGAAATATGATCTTTGAATCAGGGCAATACAAATTTATTGCACCATTGGATCCCTCAGAAGGAGGGAGGAACCTACAACAAATAATATTCTTACATAAGATGTAAATCATTTATACATAACAAGCATGTGTGAAGAGGATTGTATCAACCCAACTACATATGGAATGCTCAGTTGGAGGAGTATTAGTTATTGTGCTTCAGACTCTGACATATGACTGGAAAACATGAAACAACGACTAAATGAATTATCTGCCAGGAGATGTGGAAGAATGACACACGCGCTAAGATGGGTTGGTACAAAGGTAAGAGAACCTCCTAATTTTTATGGTTTGAATGCCTTAGAAGAATTTTTAATGAAGTTTGAAGTAGAGGTTATGGAAAATAAGATATTACTAGCATTAGATATTTCTTTAAAAGATACACTTGCGAGATCATGGGGTACACACAGGGAAAAGATCAACAATTGGTTTAAGTGCAAAAGGTTACGACACATCAAATTCAACATCGAGTAGGAACATAGATACGAGGATAAATATGATGTATTTGTACAACCTCAAGAACATGTAGATAAGTGCATAGTTAAATGGAGATTAGTACCACTAGAAGAATGGCCACACCTTTTCATTCACACACTAGAAGGAATTTCAAACAATTGGCACAGAGAACAAGAACATCGCAGAGAAACTACAAATTGGGAAGAGATACAACAAAATTTCATAGTTACATTTTCATTTGAGCATGATAGTCCAGAGATAGATACAACGTTGAAAGTAGTAAGAGACAAGATATTTGAAGAACCAGAATTTGAAATAATCCCAACATATCAGAAGAAGGCTAGACAGATAGTTAAACGATTACTACATTGTTATCACGTCACAGAAGAAGATGATCCAACATAAGATAATCCACACAATATACAGATCCCAGAAGTGGAAGGTGAAAGGGAAGTAAAAGGTCCCAATGTAGATTCAAGATATTATGATGCACCATTAAATATCAATAAGGTAAACATTGGAATTGTAGAAAACCCAAATATGGAAAATATTGGAGATTATTGGGATAATTAGACAGTAGAAAGGATCACATAATTACTACGCACATACAATGACTTATTCCCAACAAAATTATTAGAGATGAATGGATTATAAAGATAGCTAGAAGAGATGAATATACCTTTGAATCCATAAGCTAGACCTATTATAAAGAGACCTTACAGATTGAATCCAATATACAAAGAGAAGGTGAAGGAAGAAATTGACAAGATGCTAGAAGCTGGTGTCATATAAGCTGTAGAAGAGTTAGAATGGATCAGACGTTCTATGGTAGTGCAGGAAAATAAGCAAGGAGGGATTAATATTTGTGTATATTTGAGAAAATTGAATGATTCTTTCCTACATGATCATTTTCCTACCCCATTTACAGATGAAGTTTTGGAGAATGTAGTGGTTCAAGAAGATCATTCTTTTACAAATGGATTCTCAGGATATCATCAGATTAGGATCGCACCAAAAGATAGACACAATACTACATTTTCTACAGAGTGGGGATCATTTCGATATACAATTATTCCATTTGGATTGAAGAATGCACCAACCATTTTTTCAAGTGTAGTAGTAGCAACTTTTAAAGACTTCATTCATAAGTTTTTGGAGGTTTACTTGGATGATTGGACATTGTTCATTTTATTGAAAGATCATGTTGAAGTATTAAGGTTGATGTTGGACAGATGCAGACAGTGTCAAATATCTTAAATATCAAGAAATGTATTTTTAGCACACCTTTTGACATTTTGTTAGGGCATGTATTGTGTAAACAAGCTCTGTTGGTTGATCTTGCTAAAATTGTTGTCATAGTTAACTTACCACCACCAAATTCAGTGCGCCAGTTGAAGAGTACATTGAGCCATATAGGATATTACAGTAAGTTCATAAGGGGATATGCACAGATTAATGTGCCAATGGAGAAGTTGTTGAAGAAAGACACTAGGTATTAGTGGAACGAGGAATGCCAACAAAGTTTGGATATTTTGAAGGAGAAGATGGTTTTTGCGTTGATTTTAGTATTTCCAGTTTGGGAAAAACATTTCATGTGCATGTGGATGAATCTACAATAGAATTAGGAGAAGTATTAACACAACCAAAATAAGGTGATATAGATAACCCTATATCATTTTCCAGCAGAAAGTTATCAGATTCAGAACATAACTATAACACTAACGAAAGGGAAGGATTAGCTATGATGTATGCTTTGCAGAAATACAGACATCGCTTGTTAGGGAAACAGTTCAAGATGTTTACAGTTCATTCAACTCTAAGATATTTAGTCAATAAGCCATTTTTTGGGGGAAGGATATGAAGATGGATACTTTTGTTCCAAGAATTTGACTTTGAAGTTGTGGTGAAGCCTAGAAGATTGAATGCAAGACCAGATCGCTTATCTAGGATAACAAATGGAGAAGAACCGAATAATTTGGAAGACAACTTTCCAGATGCACAATTGTTTATAGTAAAAATAGTTGACGAGTATTTTACTAACATTATTGAGTTTTTGAGTACAGGCTTTGCACCAAGAGAATTTACTACTACGCAGATGAAAAATTTGGTATTCAAAGTTGCAGCCTATCTGTTCGTGCTCGAATCGTCGCCGGGTGAGCAAGAATGGGAGCACTAGCATGCCCTGTTGGGCTCAGCAGGGCAGAATAGGTTTGCTGTGGATCAAAATGGGTTAACAGAGAATAGAAAACCAAACGAAAT
>SNQJ01S0213653.1:0-15716 GCA_010110895.2 Picea sitchensis | reverse complement strand
GGTCTTCTTACATCCGCCTTATTCTATTTTATTGAAAGGTCTTATTAATATTGACCTTTATTACATCCGAATACATTGATCTACCTATGTGCGGGTTAGGACCTTAACATAGCAACTCTCCCTTTGTAACTAGTTGTGGTTGAGGCACCTTTTCAGCAGTGGGGTTTGGACTTCATTGGGAAGTTTAATGATAATTCAAGTAATGGGTATTCATGGGTTATCACATCAACATATTACTTTACAAAGTGGGTTGAAGCCATTCCTACCAAGTCAGCAATTGAGAAGGTTGTGATGGATTTCCTAGAAGACAAAATTATAACTAGATTTGGGGTCCCATCAAAGATAGTGACAGATAATGCCAAGGCCTTTTGTTCAACTGAGATGTCATCTTTTTGTTTCAAATATGGTATTATCTTATCACACGCATCATATTACTATCCCCAAGGAAATGGTCAAGCATAGTCAAGTAACAAAAACTTAATGACCATAGTTAAGAAAATAGTCGGTGAGAATAAGAAATCTTGGGATAGTAAAATTAAACATGCATTATGGTCTGACAGGATAACAAAGAAAGCAACAACTGGGAAGAGTCCCTTTGAGTTAGTGTATGGATTGGAAGCTAGGTTGCCAGTGCACCTTAGACTTCCTATTTATGGGTCAGTTGAGGATTTTTCCACAGAGCAGGATGCAGTTCAGAACAGGGTCAATCAGGTCATTGAGTTAGATGAGATCAGACGAAAGGCTTATGATCAGAATTGCAAGAATCAGAGTAAGGTAAAGAAAGATTTTGACAAGTCAGCTAGGCAGAGGGACTTCATGATTGGGGATACAGTTTTGCTATGGGATAAAGGCAGAGAAAAACCAGGGAAACATGGCAAGTTTGGCAGCTTGTGGTTGGGTCCATATTTGATCAGAGAAATAGCAGGGTCTAATTCTTTTCATCTTAGCCATTTAGATGGTGAGCCCATAAATATTCCAAGGAATGGGCAACAACTCATACTATTTTTCAGATGATGAGCAACTTGGTGTCCAAAGGGACACCCTCTGTAACGTATCTCTAACCCTTTTCCTTGTATTTTCAATTTTGTATTGTTTCATTCATAATATCGATATGTACTTAGAATTATTTCTGTATCATAGCTTCATTTTGTAATTATAATGTTGTACTTTGGATATTTCATTATGTAGATGTTAAAAACATTTATTTCATTATATGTATATGTGTATGATCATGTTGGTTATTGGTGAGCACTCTTTGTAGATGCTGGATTCTCGTATGCTCTCCATCTCTTGTGAGAAGATCGAACACACATCCCCATGTGGAGCCAGATGTTGACCGCCTATTCAACTAGGGGGTCAACTCCATGTGCCATTAAGATATGCATCATCGGACGCAAGTATGTTGAAGACAGTTTGGTTCTATTGGGCATTTTATGCTTCCAACACAAAATTTTGTAAACGGAGTTTCCGCACCCCTGCGTGGGTTAATAATGTAATAGGTCTGCATGGATCGTAGTTAGGTCAGGTACCTTGGGATGTTTTCATTAGGAGAGTTCTTTTCACCGAGGGTTTTTTATCTTCAGGTTGTCAATTGGGCTTTTCAGCCTGGTTGATTTCCCATGAGTTTTTCCCTCACACATGCAATAATTCCTCCAAAGTGGTGAACGCCGTTCTAATGGTCTCATCCTTTGGTATCTATTGTTTAGGAATGATGTAAATGACCATGTTAGACATTGTAGAAAGTTTCGCGGAATTTCGTCAAGTCTAGATAGGTTTTTTTTAATTAATTAAATTTAATTAATTTTCCCAAGGTTGGGATTTTAATTATTTAATTAATTAAATGTTTTTGAGCAATTGTTGTAAAAACTAGGTCTTTGGGCTTTTGATAGGGGTATTTGTGCTCAAATAAAATGGAAAGGCACCCCCTACACCCATGGACCAAGTTTCAGCTCAGTCAGACAAGTTTTGCCAGTCATTTGTCCACCCGGAGTCAAAGTCAGTTAAAACAACAATTTTAATTGCTAGGTCAAAATTGTAATTTTTGTAAAAAAGAGTTAATGGGTCAATGTAAAGATGGAAAAGAGCAAAGAGGGTCATCCCTAGACTACCTAACCCACCTTATATCATTCACACACCCCCTCACCTTTTCCCTCACTCATTTCCTCACGCCCCCTAGGGGGATTTGCGCCCCCTCACACCCAAACCTTAGGAAATGTCAATTTGATGTTATGTGGGCCCCTCTCTCATGAGGTGCGCCCTTCCTAGCCTCCCACATCATCTTTACTTTGTCCCCACACCCCACCTCATTGTCCACCTCACTCATCCAAGTCAAAACCCTAAGAAGGTGCGCTCCCCTCCTTGAGATTCACTCCCTTGCTTGTGTTTGCAACACTTGGCATCCATCCAAGTGCCTTCACTTTGCCTTTTGAGGTATAAATAAAGTCCTCTCCCTCTCATTTCTTCACTATTCTTTGAGCTAGTGTTACTATACTGGAATTTCGCCCCACTCTCTTGCTCTTGCCATCTTGCCATTGCACTCATATGCTTTTGAGAATCTTGGAGCAACTTGTTGCTGCAACACTCTCACTTTGGATTAATAAAATTTGGAGGATTTTGGATCATCAAGAGTATTCTGGTTGCATTCTTCACATGAGGTGATATTGTGGTATTTGAGTTCATTTGGGTTGTGTTGAATAGATCTTGAATGAAGTAGTTTATTTGGGTATATTAGCAAAGAGTAGTCTTGATGATTTATTTGTGTTGGGTAGCTAGTTTCTTAGAAGTATTTCAAGTAATTAGCTTATCCATACACATTATCTATTCTATGCTTCACTATTTATCTTAAGTTTTGCAGGTTCATTTCAAGGGATTGTTGGGAAAGCCTCAAGAAAGAGTCTTCCCTCAAGCTCTACATAAACTCCTAGTTTGTTTGGACCTATATTTCTGTTTCATTTCATCATATATTTCAGTTAGCTAACCATCTTAGATAGGTCAAATAATTTTACATTTCACTTGGAGATTTTATGTGAAAACTTTCTGTGTAAAAAACAAATTTTTTTCTTGACTTTGTTGTGTTTTGCAGCATTTCCAGCAAGCATTTGCTTGCTGGTTTTTGCAGGTTCTTACCAGAAACAAGGGGATATGCTGCTCAAATTCACCCATACAACACCTCAAAGGCTTCCTCACTAGTTGGGTAACTTCTCTCTTATATCTCCCATCGTTTCTAGCATTGTAGCAAGCCCCCGGGAAGTTCCCTTGAGACTTGCATTCTATTGTGTATTTTCAGCCATTGTAAGTTTATTTTGCAAAGCATTTGTTGTCTACACCTTGGGAGAGAGATTGGCTCAACCAACCCCCCAAAATCGTTGGGCTAGGACTTAGCTTATTTCATTTATTTGTTGATAATTTTGCCCCACTTGTCATTAGGACAAGGTTGTGTGGCTAGGGCTGCAATAATAAGTGTTAGTATTTCTTTTAGAACCCTTTTTGGCACAATATTGGTAGGTTTGACCTCCACCTTGTGCCATTGTGAGTGGTTTGCCTTTTTCATGTTTTTCTTAAGATTTAATTGCCTACACCTTGGGAGAGTAACCCCCAATATCGTATGGCTAGATTAGTGATGTGATGATCATGTGCTAATGGTTAAATAATTTGCAATCTTTTTATGCTTTGGTTATACATGCACTAAATCATAGCTTAAGCCTTTGAGGCACATATCTTTACTTGCTTTAAGTTTCTTATATCTCATGCATAATACACACATGGTCAAATAGTATGTCTTAAAGCAATTCTTTTACTTTGTGGAAGCCTCTTGTGTTTCCAAGTTCTCATCTCATTTGGCAAGCAAATGGTGTGTGGTTGATTCTATTTTCAGCAATTACTTAAGTCTTTAGCTTGCTTTCTTCATGGAATAACTTATGTGTTTAAATGGTTTAAGTCCCATGTGTTGGTTGATTCTATTTTCAGCAATTTATTAAGTCTTTAGCTTGCTTTCTTCATGGAATAACTTATGTGTTTAAATGGTTTAAGTCTGATGTGTTGTTCCTTTTGGCAAGATGTTTTTGCCCTCTTCATGGCACATCTTTTCATATACTTAACACATGCTATGGGTTATCAAATGATGATGTGAATGTCTCTTTATTTCTCATCTTCTATTTGCAAGTTCTTATGTGTTTACATGCTGCAATTTCATAAGTTATAACATGTTCACAACAGTCACTTTAAGTTTCGGTTTTGTGCTTAAATCATACTTTTTGGGCACCTAAAAGTCATCTAAAACACTCACAACACATCTTAAGACTTACCCATAAGTCATAATAACATTTTAGACCAACTAGGACAACCTAATTCCACCATCTTCACCATTTAAAACAGGTTTGAGGAAAACAACGGAGAGTAGTGGCAGGGGACTATCTCGTGGTGCACCAGGTGTGTGTCCTCTCCAGGAAGTACTCTTACTGCAGGGATGACCGTGAAAGCTAGGGTGGGCCTTGTTGCCTTACTATCTTGAGCATCCGACAACCATTTGGCAATAGAAGGAGGAGGTTTAAGGTTCAAACACTTAGTTAGGGGGAAGACAGATAAAATTTATCTAATCTTTAAACAACTCCTAACCACTTAGTTTCCTAGACAATCTTTACTTTGACATATTTGTTGATGGTTGTTTAGAAGTCTATCTTGCAAGTACATTTACTTTTATCAATCGTTTATGCATCTTGTGGTTTGAATATCTACGTGTTATCCTTCTTGAGCATTGAAGTTTCCAAGTAGTTATATCTCTTATCTTATGCTCTTGTGGTGTGATTCAAGAAGAAATTGAGTATCCCATTGGGGAGGCATCATCTTGTTGAATCTTGAGTGCTTTAGTGGTTGCCATTGAAAAACAGTCCAATAGAGTAAGTGCTATTGGGGCATGCTTGGCCTTATGTGATTGATCTTAACTTTAAATATCTCTTAAATCTCACACTTTGGCACCTTTAATCTTGTTCATTTGTATCTTGTGTATATCTTGTATCCTTATAGCATTTCTTATTCTTTCTGTAAGTAATTGTATCTTTGTTGTGGGATAGTTGTAATCTAGTTTTACTTGTAATCTTTTGTAATTGAACCCCCCTCAAAACTTAGTTGACCCCTTGCCCAACATTTAGGCACTTGTTTTAGTTGACTTAGGGAAGGGTTTGCTTGTCATTGCATAATTTTGCACTTTGCATTTGCTGCCTTAGCACCACAAGTTAGTTTCCCCCTTAACCTTTACAAATTAAAACCAACTCCTAGAACTTCAAAGTTAAATCACATCTAATAACTAGGGTCTACCTGTTAATGTTTATGCCATTATTATAGTTCTTTGCATTTCAATAGATAAGAGCAACATAAGAACAAGATCACTGAGAAATACACATTCACAAGAGACACAACATTTATCTTGGGAAACCCTCTGGGGAAGAAAACCTGACAAAAACTTCCTTATCATAAATTGCCAATACAATGTTGAGAGAGATAACTCAAACCAATGAGGATAGTCCCTCTCTCAAAGATCGTCACTCTTCTACCCCTGTAACTGGTAAGTTGCAGCTTGCCATCATAAGAATGAGCAAGTGAGTGTGGCGATGAGAGTGAGGTGCTAGCCTCCTATATCTGAGCGGCTTGCGTGTGAAGGGTTTCATTAGTGGGGCCGACCTCATCACGGGTGGGTAAACCCACCTTTAATTTAGTGCGGGTCTCAATGAAGTAGCTGATTTGGGGCCGACTTCTTATTACGCCTATTACAATTGTATGCGATGACCAATCCATAGATTTGGTTCTAATGCAATTACCGACATGATTAATCCTGATAGAGGGATTAATCCAGTGAATAAAATAACAATAATAATAAGAATACTCTTCACAGTTACATTATTTCAACCTTACTCCCCACTTAATAAAGAAGAGGGGTATTCTTCATCAACATCGGTGAGAGAGGTCTACATCATCAGTGGCATCGCAGGACGATTCGTCAATATCATCTTGAAACATTAGCTAGCATATTTACGAGTCATGAAAGTTTTTCTTCATCGCATTATCATTCTTGAAAAGAATGCCATCATCTGCATCAAATATATGTCAGTAAAAATGATACCTCATCGTACTAATTTGGCTACATCCATGATTACCTAGCGGCTCAATGTCACAGTGGTTAAGTTTGTAGCTCAGTGTTAGTCACATCCTGCTTTACATCTAAAAAAGAATTGGAAGCAGGGAATCATCTTCTTTCGTCTAACAACTAGATTAGGAAGCAATGAATACATCATCATCTCGCTTTCGTCTAAAAACTAGGTTAGAAGCCGAGGAATCATCTTGCTTTAGATCTAACAAGGTGGAAGCCGAGGAACATCAACATCTCGCTTTACGTCTAACAGGTCAGAGGAGAATTGAGGAATCGTCTTGCTTTACGTTTAACAACTAGATTAGAAGCAAGAAACACATCATGCTTTCGATCTAACAGGGTCGAGCAATGTCTCATCTTGCTTCACGTCTAATGGCGAGGAATTGAAGCAAGGAACACCTAGCGTCATGCTTTACGTCTAACGTGATCGGAAGCAGTAGCTCATCTTACTTTCACGATCTACTTGGTAGTCGGAAGCAATGATTCATCTTACTTCGTCTAGCGATTGGGAATTCGAGGAAACAAAGGAACACACAACGTCATGCTTCACGTCTAACCTGCTTGAGGTCATAGCGATACCTCATCTTGCTTCGTCTAACAATGAGTCGAGGAAGCAAAGGAATAAGTATACTCCCAACGGGGAAGGTGGCTTCGGACTATACCAAGCTTATCTCGAAAGTGTTCCAAACTTTACGAGATAGAGGTTTAGTCAACTGCGTTAACAACTTGTTCATCACATTGCTGTTATCTTTGGAGCTTCAAGGCTAATCTCTGTACCATGTGAGGATGAAATGATAGCGGATCCCTATGGTAACCCGACGTAGTGAGAATCTGAGTTCTCATCATCTTTATGCATTTCTGGTTGTCACATAGAATCATGGTTCTCTCATCTCCAAGTCAAATATGACGATCGACAACTTTGAGCTTCATATAGCCGGCTAAGCGAACATCGCGGCAATGTACTATGGCACTACGGTATCTTGAAGGCTATGTTGGATTACTTCCTACTCTACCACAAGATCATGGTGGATCCCAAGCGAGCAACATCAGGAAGTTAACTACGTGCGCAGTAAGCCTACCCTTGAAATACGCGTAGGTATATCCACCGATTATGTGAAGTCATTATCTTTATCATAGCTGAGACCATAATCATTGTACCTTTAAAGGTACCTCATCACATGTTTCGCAACAACAAGGTGAACACATGCGGGCTCACCGGTGACTCAAAGGTGTTCCTTTGCAAAGCGAGATATGCAGTCGGGTGTTAAAATCGGGTACATCAGCGATGCACAATAATGCAATAAATACGATTGTGGCATCAATCAAGTCTAACGAAGTATGTCGACCATGACTTATTTTGCTTCCATGGGTGTATTCATGGGCTTGCATTCTAGCATGTTGAATCTCTTTAAGATTTCAACCATGTACTCCCTTGGTTAAGGAAGATTCTTCGGACTCGCCATGCCTCAAGGGTAAAGTAATGCATTAGACCAAGGTCTTTTCATTTCAAATTACATTGCAGCAAGTCTCATTTTACATTCGGTGATGAACTTTTCTTCTCGGAGTTAAGAATAAGTCATCCACATCTGATGCTTAAAATTCTTTGGTTCATTATTCATGAGTACAAGTAGAGGTTTGGAGTCTGCTTTACTCTTGGTAAAGCCTAAGCTGGAATCGAAGAATTGTCTATCTTGACCATACCAAGCTGCGGGAACTTTGCTTCAATCATTATAAGGCTTTCTTCAATGTGGAACCTTGGAGACTTCACGTCTTCAACCTCAAATCCTTGGGATTTAGCTCTATCTCACACTTCCTCTTGATAACACCATTCAGAAGGTTGTCTTCCGCGTCCATCACGATTAAACTTCCATTTCATCTTGGCGGTAGTTCATAATGGCTTGACGATTGGAAGTGTAATAAGCCCGCAGGAGCAAAATCTCTCTTTCCTTAGCCAATGCCTTTATACGGGAAAAGCCGCGGGCGACAAATCTTGCTTTATGTTCTCAATGCCCACATCAACAACATGTTTTATTTTGAAGAACCATTTTGATGATACCACATCCTTACTTTTTTTGGTCTAGGAACTTCTTCCCATACATCGTCTTTATTATGGATTGGTATTCCTTTGTCTTGGCATCTGCCCATTCCTTCTTGGATAAAGCCTCTTCAAAGCATGCAGGTTCTTCATCAAGTGCACATCAAGGTGCTTGGCCCGGAGAATGAAACTTTGGTCTTTTCACACATCTCGTGGTTCCATGCGGAACACCATGCTCTCTCCATCTTGAATAAACTCTCTTGCCCAAGCAAGCTTTCTTTTATGGGAGAAGGTCATTTGGTGGTTCTTGAACTTGCATTTCTCATCACTTGATCTTGAGGTCTCTCCTCATCCCGAGGGGGAAGTTGACTTCCCATACGGGTTCTGGAGTTAAGGGAACCTCCCTCATGGATGCAGCCAGTCCTGGGATTTGCTCTGTTCCTCTTCATACATTTCTTCAAGTGGCATCTTCTTGATTTCTTAAAATTAGCTTCTTCATGAGGTCAAGTCCTATGGGATTTCAATATAAGCGGTGACCGGTATATATAGCAGATACGAGGCCTTGGGGAACCTCCACGATTATCCCACAAATATTCCCTTCTTTCTAGAGGGTTTTACGACATTTCTTTTCTCTTTTGGTATATGGATAAACCATGGACAACCAAATATTTTTGAGATGGCTTGCCTCTAGCTTCTTTACGGTGAACACATTTCTTAAGGTCCTTGAACCCAAGTGCACTATGGGATAATCATTACTTTTATAAACAATGCCATTCTGCCTATAAGCACATGGGAAGATCTTGATCATGAATCATGGATCATTTTAGAGCTTCCATGGTGTTGTTCTTCCTTTTCGGCTGGTTTTGTTGGGGATTATAGGGAGTAGTGGTTCCCTCTAGATCCCAACATCTCCTGCCAGTTTGAACTCCTTTAGGGTATATTCTCATCCATTATCGACACAGTATCTTAATCTTTCTTTTAGAAGATTCTCCATCAAGGCTTTGAATTCCTTGAATTTCTTTAATATATGTTTAGATTTTAAGAAATATATCCAGGGTCTTATGAGATAGTCATCAATAAATGATAGATAGTATATACATGCAGCTAATGGAGGATGATGTCATTTGGCCACACACATCTGAATGAATAGGTTCCAATACTCTATGCAGCACTATGCAACTTGGAAAAGGGTTCTTGATATTCTTCCCTTACTTTATCATTGCATATACCTTCTTGATCGACCTTGAGTTCTTGTAAACCCGTGACAACTTTGCATATGTAAGGTGGCCTTGTAGTTGATGTGGGCTAATCTTCTATGCCAAAGTTTAAATGGATTCTCAATGAGTATGGGTCATGGCGGGTTTAAGATTTGACCGCCGATATATAAGCCATTTTCTTCACTTAGATGTGATTGCTTCATTTAAGGTTTCTCCTTTAGCCCACATAAGAACTACTCCATCTATGAAAGAAACTCTACTTAGCCATTTCTTGTCTAAGTGATGTAGGTAAGTTCTTCTTTAAGCCGGTGCATGAATGCGTCCTTCATTGTTATTGAGTTTACGAGATCTAGCTTGTAGTTTGATTCTCTATTCCCTTGATGGGATGTGGTAATCATCTCAAGAGTTGCCTACGAGAAAACTTCTTTTACAGAAATAAGAGAGACTATTTTGCCAGATCCTTATGTTTTGATGCACAGCTATCGATGAGCCATGTGTCCCTCTCAGGGGGATCCTAGGATCACAGAAGAGATCAAGACATGGTCCTTAATCATCTTCATGGGTGGTTCTTCATCTTTGGCTATGTGAGGATGTTGCCTTTTTGTGCTTCCTCTTGTGTTCTTCTCTTCTGATTGGACAATTATTAGCCTTGTGTCCCATCTTATCACAATGATAGCATTGTATGGATGAGAGATCTGAGTCCCTTACGTTGTCCTTTCTGAAAATTTCTTGGATGATTCTTGGTTCTTTGTGAATTTGTTTGATGGTCGCGGTTCTCTATGAGATTCCCTTTTGGAAGTAGGGTTTCTTCCTTCCTCCTTTTTGTATGAGTAGCTAGGGCTTGATCATCCTCCCTTGCTAGTAGTGCTTCATGGTTGGCTACCTTGTCTCTTCTTGGATGCATTCTTCCCGCAGCTCTCAAATTGTAGTTTCTCCTTTTACGCCTTGGTATTCTTCAATTGAGATCTTAGATTCATCTTTCGATTGATGTTCTTTCCTTCATATAGTTTGCTTAGGCGTCAAACATCTCCTTAGGAGTTTTCTTGGATGATACATCTGGGATCAGGTGGTCTTTAATTATCTGCAATGATTCTTTCGATCTGATTGAGTCAACCGATGCCAGCTTTCTACGCGAGCATCTCCGGGTTCCTCCACTTCTTCTTTGATAAATTTTGCTAGGTGATTCTGCCGGATCGGTAGATCCTATACTTCAGACACAGTTGTCTATGCCTTCTAGTTTCTCAACAAAGCTTGTTATTGCTTACAGAGACATTTTAATACTTGAGGCTCGTGAAAATGACAAAAAAAATGAAAATGCTTAAAATCAAATTTTGACCTTACCGGAGATTAGGCTTGGTAGCTTGGTACATGGATCACAGAAAATCAATTTTATCCCATCAAATCGTCTAGCGGATTTGAATTTGAGATTATACAGGTACTTAAAGGGTACTCACGGAGGTACTTTTAGTGCAGTTTTTCACAGTACTTTTGTGAAACTAGGGGTTTCACTTTGGGAAGATCGACCGAAGAAGTCAAGCTCTAGGTACCAAATTGATCCTTGGGGGAGGCATAACTTTCTAGGTGGTTAGGGAGACGAAAATCATACTTTACAAAGCCTAATTTTTTGGAGTGCGATGCTTGATCTTGGATTTTCCTCTTGTAGTTTGTGCTTTCTTCAGGTTGGCTCGATACCATGTTAATGTTTATGCCATTATTATGGTTTAACAGGTGGACCAGGGATGACGCGAACTAAGATCAACGAGGCCTCACATTCCACGAGACACGACTTGTTTATCTGGGGAAACCCTCTAGGGGAAGAAAACCGACCAAAACTTCCCTTATCATAAATTGCCAATTACAATGTTCAAGAGATAACTCAAATGTCCTGGATGGTCCTCTCAAGATCATGCTCTTCTCCTCTCTTCAAGGCGGTAATTGCGGCTTGCCTCATAATAGAGGGGAATGAGCAAGTGAGTGTGTGAGAAAATTGGTAGCCTCCCTATACTCTCTAAGGCCCGGCACGTGTGAAGGGTTTCAGCAGCGGCCGACCTCTCACTTTAGATTGGGTAAACCCACCTTTAATTTAGTGCGGGTCTCAATAGTAGCTGTAGGGCCCGACTTCTTGTCTGCCTATTACAGTGTCAGATGTGTAATCAAGAGGATTTGAGATGTATGCCTGGTCGGAGCATGATTAATCCACAATGGGATTAATCCAATGAATAAAATAACAATAATATGCAGAATACTCTTAGCGGTTACATTGTTCAACACTACCCCCTTGGCTTCCCTAGGAGTAAGCCTAGAAGGAAGAGGTTCGATCAAGGTGGCCGGTGTGGTATTAGACCTAGGCATTGTTTCTCCGAGGACACACTAAGTGTCCAGTCAAGGTGACAGTGTGGACTGTGAACCTAGGCATTGTGTCTCCAAGGACACACTAAGTGAGCTGGACTTTGCTCACGTTTGCAAGTGTGTATAAGAACGACAACATACCCTAAAGTGTTTAAGTGACTTCACCAAGGCATATGCTTGTTTCTCAAACATAGGATACTTTAATTCTGCGTTTTTCAAGGCTCTACTTATATATCCAATGGGTTGATCATGGCCTTGATCATTTTTCTGAAGTAATACACCCGCAATAGTATCTTCAAAAGAAAAAGAGAAAATTTGAAAGTCCTTGGTATAATCTGGGCTAATAAGGACGAGAACTTCAGATATGGCAGTTTTGATATCTTGAAATGCTCTCTTACTTTCATCATTCCATTCAAACTTAACACCCTTCTTAAGCAACTTATATATAGGTTTCACAATTTCAGCATAATTAGGAATGAACCTATGAACAAAATTGGTCTGGCCCAAGAAGGATTGCAGAGCTTTCTTTGAAACAGGTAAGGGTACCTTTCCAATTGCTTCAACTCTCTCTGGGTCTAACTTGACCCTATCTTTTGAAATTATGTGGCCCAAGAGTTTACCTTCTGTTACCCCAAAAACTGATTTAGCAGTATTTAGTGATATTCCAAACTCTCTGCATCTTTCAAAAACTTGTTTAAGGTGATCAATGTGAGTTTTTCCATCTTTAGAAAAAGCTGTCAAGTCATCCTGATATATCTCTATTAATTTTCCAATTAACCCTCTAAAGGCATAATCCATAGCTCTCTGAAAAGTAGCTCCAACATTTGATAAACCAAATGGCATCCTTAAATATTCAAAGGTACCCCATGGAGCAGTAAAAGTAGTCTTATGCCTATCTTCCTCCTTAAGTCTTATCTAATTATATCCTGAAAAACTGTCAAGCATGGAAATCATCCCTGATCCTGTTACCCTTTGTAGTAAATTTTCCATCTTGGGAAGGGGATAATTGTCCTTTGTGCATGCAATATTCAAGTTTTTGAAATCAATACATATCCTAATTTTTCCATTCTTCTTTCTAGCAACAACCAAATTTGAACACCACGAAGAATGTCTTGTTTGGGCTATGATCCCTGCCTCTAACATTTTTTGTAACTCCTATTGGACCAAAGGAGCTAACTTGGAGTTAATCTGCCTCAATTTTTGTCTAAAGGGCTTAGTTTCTTCCTTCAAAGGAATCACATGCTGAATCACATCCTCCATATAGACCTTGAATTCATCATAAGTGAAAGCGAAAACATCCCTATATTCCTTTAATAATTTGACAATTTCATTTCTTTCTTCTATAGGGGTAGTTTTGCCTACTTTCACCATCCTAGGCTCTTTTTCAGTTCCTATGTTGACCTCCAAGTGGTCACATGGTTTTTCCTTAGACTCTTCTTTTCGTTTGTGGCCATCTTGTCTATCAAAATTTTTCTCTTGGGCAATAAGGCGCCTAAGGACTGGATTGGCCTTATTGTTATCTTCTGTATAGTTACAACCCTCCTCTTTTTCATTGACATCAAAATCAGAAAACTCATGCATGTGAGTCAAGAAATTAAAAATCTATTTATCATTATCAAAATTTTTCCAATGATCCATGTTATCTGGAACTGAGGGTCTAAAGATTACTTCCACCGAAATATTTTTCTTAATTAAATCATCTGAAAGTTGAAGTGTGGAAGCAACTACTGCAAGTTCGTCAGCGTTATAATTTTGTTCCATAGGAATAACAATAAGATTCAAAGCATCAAGATCACCAATGGAGTCCCAAATTGCATTCTTATATTTCTTTAATCTTTCTGACTTGCAAGCAAATTTATTCTTGAGTCGTTGTATGACCAAATCTGAATCCCCCTTGACATTAAAACATTTGCCACCCATATCTTTGCAGACCTCCAAACCAAGCAGCAAGGCCTCATACTCAACCACATTATTAGTTGCATCAAACTCCAATCTATAAATAAACTTAAATATTTTACCATTTGGAGCTTGGATGACTATTCGAGCACCTTTTCCCGATCTAGAAAAGGCACCATCAAAATTCATATACCAAACTTTATCAACTCTATCATCTTCAATTTATTCCTTTAAAGGCACAATAGAGTTAGATAAAATAACATAATTACCAAGATCATCCTCTCTATACTTCAATTCATTCTTAGGATTCTTGGGATCTTCAACATGATACGTCCTCTCCAATTCTCTATTCAACTTAGAAGTATTTCTATTTGGGGTTGGGATGGTAGCATAAGTTAGATCCATTTGCAAATTACCAACCAAATCTGCAGCTGCTTTTCTAGAAAGCAACATTCCCCAAGCATCAAGAACATCAATCACAACAATATCCATTTCAAACATGATGTCTGGAAAAACTGCTAAGTGTACTTGTAAACCTTTGATTAATCCATGCACTTTAATCACTTTACTGTCCATGGCACAAATGTTATGATAAGGTCTAGATATCCTTAAGTTTAATTGCTCCATTACCTTCTTAGTCATTGTTATCCCCACTTTTTAGGGATAACTAGGAGATCATGTCTCGAGGCCCACAGGTCCTAGACATGGAGTACCGAGAGTAGGATTGACTTGAGCATGGCCCTGGAGGGCCCACCTTTTTCTTCTTCCATCATCTTTATCTTGTTAGCAGCAACAACATTCATCACCATCAGCTTGGTCTTGTATCAAAGAAGGTTCTTGCTCCGTGAGGTAATTGGTCCGGGTATCATGGTATGTGTCACTTTTGATCATTAAAACCTTTAAATATATGCATCTGATTCCTTTTATTTCTAACAACTGCTTGGATCTTACATTTGCCCACTTTACCATGTTTGGGGGGATTGACAGGGTGCCCTAGCAAGCCCGTGTCTGTAGTTTCTGGTTTGCCACTAGGGGGATTTCTGAAAATCCATCGTCCACTCCCATCATAGCACCACTGTTTCATCTTATTTCCCACTCGTTTATCCCATTCCCCTAGTCCGGGCATTGGCTGACCTATTTTCAGGACTGCACCTTACCTCGTGGGAAGAAGGGGCTAAAGGCCCAGAAGGTAAAAGCAAGCTGGTAAAAGATAAGAGCCTAAGAATTAAACCTCGAGATGCTTCGCCTAGGGATCCCCGAGAAGGAAAATAAAAGGCTTTTCCACAAGAAAGAAGAGGGACCCGAAAAAATAATAAAACAAGACCTAGTCAGAGGATAGGGGGTCTCATCACGAGCCAGGCTATTAGGTCCATGCGTACCTAGCAGTATGACATTGCTACCAGCTGGTTACCATGCCAGGGTAGTGACCCTTGGTTGCATGGCCAAGGGAAAGGGGGTCTCATCACGAGCCAACCTTCTCATTTCTGCGAAAGTACTTGTGGGTAACGCTGTCAGCTCTGGTCACCATGCCAAGGCAATGTCCCTTGATTAGCTCTTGAACAAAAAAGCAAAAAAGAATAAAAGGATAAAGAGAATAAAGGCAAGAATAGGCTTGGAAAAAATGCATCCATGAAAGGTACAACTCGCCTTCTATAAAGGCACCCACAGGTAACACTTTTGCATCCTTGGCCTTCACTGCACCTACATGCTTGGACATCCCCTAACCACATCACCCACTTACATGGCTGGGATGAGGTCTTTTCGGGGACTTTCCTTTTCCTGTGGACACTAGCCCAATAGGACGCCTTGTCCTTTTCTCCAGACTTGTATTGCAGGCTTCTGTAACGTCTCTGAGCTGTTAACTGATGTATTAGGGATTTTATGCATATGTTTAAAAATATTAATGATGAGATGTGATTGACATTGCTATGATCCCTGTGACTGATGGGCCTGTTGACCGCCTATGCAACACAGGGGTCAACTCACGTGCCGTGAAGAGTTCATCCATGTTGAAGACAGTATTTGGTTCTACTTGGTGTCTGTTGTACCAGCACTAAAATTTTGTAAAACGAAATTT
>SNQJ01S0213652.1:4846-15716 GCA_010110895.2 Picea sitchensis | reverse complement strand
AAAATAAAGACTGGAAGAAGATATGATAATCGTCGGTTAGATCACATGGATCATCATTAGAATACAAAATAATAGATAAGAAATACATGTGACCAGAAGAACAGGTGTTGGTCTGTGAATGCACAGATATATCGACAAAAAGAAATCTGCCAGCTCGCGGTAACTGTTGTAGAATATGGAAAACTCGCCCTAATGGAAATACCCGTCAGAATGAGCTGGAAACTATCTCAAAAGATGTGCCCTGACCTCTAGATTGATCCTGATGACTATCGTACTGAAGATACAACCTCTGAAGCTCTGAATTTCACCCCTTGGGGGTTTGCGCACCTCTTGGGATTAATGAGTGCGCCCTACAGATTCCACCAACGAAATATGATGATGTCTAGGTCAAAACGATCATCCTAGTCTCCTCTGTAATGGGTCGGAAGGGATTCCTCGGATCTGCGAATGTCCCCTGGAACCCCAAATGTGTTTCCCCGAGAGTTGTGCCCTAAATGACTATTTTCCACTTTTCGAAAGATTCCACCATCAGAAGCTGACGAAAGGTGGCTCAATAGGTATGCCCTAGCTAACTCTTTAATGGGTCGGAAGGAATCAACCAGATCTGAAACTGTCTCAAGTGGCCGCACAAACCCTCTCTCAATCACTTGCGCCCTCACTGGCTGAGCTGCACAATCATTGAACTGGACATTGTAATGCACGGTGAAATACCTGGATGGTATCTCCAATAGGCTAGGGTGTGTCTCTCAACACTGAAACCGATCAAGGGTGGTGGTTTCCTCCAAAAATCCACAAAACAACAAGGGGGTTGATTTCCTCCTCCTCTGCAAATACCTCAACATCAAATCATAACATAGCATAATGAGGAATCGGGTCCTTTACCCTTCCTTTATAGCTTCCCGAAACCCTAATTCGTTGTTGACCTTTTCCCTCCAAGTGACTTTTACTTTATTTTATTATTCCTTGATTAAATCACTTAATTAACCATATTACCTCTAAAAAGTGATTTATCCATCCTTATGGCTTCTCTGACCACTGAAAGTCACTTCTCATCATCTTATCATGTAGTGCTCTTCTTCCCGATTCCGATGAGCTATTACACTAAGAGGTTTCTCTAAGTAATATGCCCATTATGAACTTCTTAGTGAATTTAATTAAGATATGACCCATAATAACTCAAAATTACGGAAATCGTCAGAATGCAACAGAACCAAAGCCAAGCTGTGCGGAATGGATCCTGATGATGAACGATGCAAGTTGAGCCCAATAAAACCCCTCAATATCTCCCGAAATCTCTGTCACCCCTATCTGGCTACTCTGGTAGGCATAACACTATGTAAAGTTATAATGTCCCAAAATGGGGACATTACAATCTGTACGTAAAAGCTCTTACCTTTCACTCTTCTTTTCTTTCCCAACCTTGAGAAATCTGACTCTTTTATGTTTTCCATAAATACAATGCTCACAGAAATCCAAATCAATTTTTTTAAGATATGGCAACAAATTTATTTTGTGAAGTATTTTCATCCCCTTCTCACTCATGTGTCCAAGCCTATGATGCCACAATGTTGTATCCACTCCTGTAGAAGCGAAAGAGATAGAAGAGTCAGTATTAACAGTACATAAATACAATGTACCTACCTTCTCTCCTTTTGCTATCACCAACGAACCTTTGGTGAACTTCCACACCTTATTTGTAAATATGGATATATAACCTTCACTTGCCAACTGCCTTGTTGAAATTATATTTTTCCTTGGATCTGGAACATGTCTTACCTCTCTCAACAACCATTGGGTCCATTGCTTTGCTTTATTTTTACCTTTCCCATTCCAACAATTTTGCATGGTGCATCATCACCCAAATTAACTTGTCCAAATCACCTTGAACATAATCTTGAAAATGTTTCCTATGGGGCGTGGCATGAAATGAAGCCCATGAATCTACTACCCAAGACTCAGAAATGTTATCTATAGAAAGAATAAAATCATCTTGTAACACATCACCTATTACATTTGCTTCCTGATTTTTCTCCTGATGTCCATCTCTTTGTTTCTTTGGAGCTCTACAGTCTTTCTTCAGATGTACTTTCTTCCCCTATCTATATTTCCAAATATGGATTTGGATCTTCCCTTCCTAGAATTCCAGCGGTTCCCTGAGCCCTTTCCTCTATCCTTTTGTCTTCCCCTGTTCTCTATGTTTAATGCATTACCTGATGTCTCACCTGTTCTTTTCCATCACATTTCCTCACTAAGGATAACACCAACAACATCATCAAATTTTAAAGTGTTTGAACCAAAGACAGAGTTACTTACAACCAAGACCAAATCGTTCCATGTTTCTGGCAATAAGCACAAGATTAGAAGAGCCCTGGCCTCATCATCAAAGTCCACTTTTATAAAACTTAGTTGATTATTAACTGTATTAAATTCATTTAAATGATCTGCAACAGACCCACCTTCTGACATCTTCAATAGAAATACCTTATTGGACATTGAGGGATTTTCATACAGTTTATCCAATGTGTTCATCAACTCCTCCGTTGTCTTTTCTTTCGAAATATTGAAAGCCATTGATGCTTCCAGGCTCAGTCGTATCGTTCCTAGTGCCTTTATGTCAAGAACCTCCCATTCTTCGTCCTTCATGGCCGTCGGCTTCTTTGTTATTCCATCAAATGGTAGGAATAATGTTATGAGGGAAAAACTCTCTATGGTCAGGGTAAACCACAACATACAGGTATGTCTGCAGAAATCTACTCAATTCCAACATATACTATATAAACCAATGTGCAAGTGAGATAAGAAAGAAGCCTACCTCGTTCCAACGTTTGATGATGTTCCACTGTTGAGAACTTTGACCCAAAGCTTTGTACTTGCAACAAGTTCTCAACAAACAAGCAAAGCAAGTATATAGTGATAATGTAAATGGGTTAGCACATTAGATAGCATAATCCATTAATAAACATTACAAATATGCCCATGGATAATAATCATATATTTGCACGATACCAATTGGACGGGAAAGCAGTATTTCTATTAATAAATGATCAGAAGAAGCGAAAACATTACAGACTTCCATGTTGGCACATTTCGAAACCAAGAAACCAAGTTCCTTCCAACTGGGTCTCCACCACTTCAATCCTCCACCAAAGGAAAGCTCACAGGAAAGAGACAATGAGGTTCTCTCAGCAATATGGAAATATCTTGGGGGCTTAACATTGTGTTCAAACTTGAGGGACAAAGGGATGCATACTCAATATGAAGTAATTTCTCCAGAGTAACTTTGCTCTCAAAGTTGAATGCTTTCTCCTCTTTTCCATAGCTCGGAATTGTGTTCTTATAGCCTTCAAAATGCAACTGAAGGACCGAGTCAGAACGTTTCCAATATATGGAAGGCCAAGGATCGGAGATCTCCTATCGTGACATGGAAACCTGACTTCATTTTTGTATTTTCTCACACAAATCCCGATGTACGCAGGTTGTAGTGGAGCAACTTGCATATACACATGTTGTATAGTAGATAGGGCGTGTATATGTGGAAACATATGTATTTTTAGCTCTATATTCATAAAAAAAGGGATGACAAGTCTGCATAGGGAAATGGAAAAAGGCCCTCTGTACAAGATAGCAATGGTGAGGCAAATCTTGCTATAACAAATAGATCCTTCTGATATAAATAATATTCCATCTGCATCTTCCATAACTGGTAGTTTTGGCCATGAAATTTCTCGACCCTAAACTTTTCATCTTCCTTCGTTGGTCCCACTCGAACCAGGAGCCTTCTTTTCCTGTGAGTTACCTTTCGCTTTGATACTAGTTGTTAGAAAAATAGGATCGCGAAGCAATAAAATAAAACAAATGCCGAAATAAAACACAGAATATACATAATACAATAGAGACACAGATATATGTGGTTCACCCAGTGTGGGCTACATCCACCAGAGAAATTGTGAGGTCCTTCCTTTATTACTATCCAGGAAATGAAGGGATACAACCTACAACACACCCGTTGTAACTTCCTCTGCTTTCTCTCACAGACTCCTCACTTAAAATACAATATTCGCAATGATGCATAGCCACAATACATTTCCCTCATAAAATAGGGTTGCCTTCTAGGGAAAAAACCCTAAGATAACTTCTACCGTTAGATCTGCGACCTTATAATGAACGGTCTAGATTTACAATGAAATTAAAATATACATTTACAAGGGAATTTTTCCTTCGGGGGCTTCACCCATGAATCCCCGCTGGGGGCCTGCTTGCCCCCAGACCTTGCAGGGGGGGTAACCCCCCCCTGCACTCCCCCGCGTGGAGGAGTGTACATTTTTCTGGGGTGTAAAGTCTTCATGGGGTATAAACATGGATGAAAACAAAGACCTCCGAATCATGAATATAATCAGGCTCCACAACCAACACATGATTGTGCAGATTAAGTTGCAGCTGAGTAAGTGTACCAAGTTCGTACAATGTGATGTGAAAATTTAGTTTCGAAGTACAAGACAAGAAGACTCATGTCTACAAGTTGAAGCAAGCTCCAAGAGTTTGATATGGTAGGATTGATAGTTTTTTTATGAGCTTGGGATTTACCAAGAGTAAAGTTGATCCATACCTTTACTTCAAGATTATGGATGATGGATCAGTTATATTGTTGCTATATGTACAGGTGAAAAAAATCTCATCACATATTGTAAGAAGAAGCTTGCCGCTGAATTTGCAATGAGGGATCTAGGCCTGATGCACTATTTCTTAGGTCTTGAAGTATGGCAGATCCCAGAGGATATTTTCCTTTGTCAAGGAAAGTATGTTGTGAAAATTCTGAAGAGATTCAACATGATGGACTGTAGAACCATGTCCACACCTATGGAGATGAATATGAAGTTATTGGTTGATACTTCGTAGGAGTTAGTTGATGCTACTTTATAAAAACAAATTATTGGTTCGTTGATGCATATAACGAATATTGGGCTAGATATATGCTTTGTTGTGAACACCTTGAGTCAATATCTAGTGGATCCCAAACGTGTTCACCTTGTAGCTGCAAATCATGTGACGAGATACCTTAAGGGTACATTGGATTATGGTCTCTGTTATATTGGAGATTGTGACTTCATATTGTATGGCTATACTGATTTAGATTGGGCTGGAAGTGCTTCAGACAGAAAAATCACTTCAGGATATTGTTTCAGTTTGGGGTCATCCATGACTTCGTGGAAAAGAAGGAAGCAATCCATTATTTCTCTCAGTACGATGGAAGTGGAGTACATTGCAGCATGCTCCACCAGTTGTGAAGCCATATGGCTTCAGAAGTTGTTGATAGGTCTGTTCGATCTAGATATGGAAGTTACCATGATTCTATGTGATAACCAGAGTTGCATAAAGATGACAAAGAACCCAGTGTTCCATGATAAGACGAAGCACATAGAGATCTGTATCACTACATTCATGACATGGTGCAGAAGGGAGTTGTAAAGCTCTAATATGTTGGCACATATGAGCAGGTTGAAGATGTGTT
Organism: Picea sitchensis; assembly: GCA_010110895.2. Taxonomy (NCBI): domain Eukaryota; kingdom Viridiplantae; phylum Streptophyta; class Pinopsida; order Pinales; family Pinaceae; genus Picea; species Picea sitchensis. The sequence goes on along the minus strand of SNQJ01S0213652.1, from coordinate 10,207 downwards.
GACTAAGCCTCTGTCTCATGTAAAGTTTGAGTACTTTCGAGACAAGCTTGGTGTAATCCGAAAGGACCTCCCTCAGAAGGGGGAGTGATGTTGATGATGATACTATGGTATTGTGACCAACAACAGGTAGCTCAATTAGGATTTTATATCCTAGGGGACTGATCATCCCTAGGAAGATCTCAAAGGTCTGGTAACGACGGTCTGTCAGAGTACCCGTGTATGTATATGTCAGTTGTGGTCAGTAGCAGTAGATCAGTTAGGATTTTATATCCTAGAGAATAGTATGATTCCTAGGCAGATCCCAAAGTTCTGGTAAGGACTATCTTTCAGAGTACCACGTGGTAGCTTGTTAGGATTTTATATCCTAGGGAATCTTATGATTCTTGGGAAGATCCTGAAGGTCCGGTAAGGACGGTCTGTCAAAGTACCACAGATGTTGTTGTTGATGCACCTGCATCATTCTATTTCCACACATAGATGTTGATGTTCCAACTTCGTGTTGTTGATTATGTTATTCCAACTTCGTGTTGTTGATGATGTTGTTGTTCCAGCTTCGTGTTGTTGATGTTGATGTTCCAACTTCGTGTTGTTGTTCCATCTTCGTGCTATTGATGTTGATGTTCCAGCTTTGTGCTATTGATGTTGATGTTCCAGCTTCATGTTGATGTTGATGATGATGTTACTCCATATTCATGCTGCAGATGATGATGATGTTCAGTTTCTACTGATGTTGATGATGATAAAAAAAATTGATGACCTATAGATATGATCAACAGTGGTCCCGATGTTGATGATGATGTCACCTCTTATCGATGATGTATTGAGTCGAGTAAGTTGACATTAGAATACCCTTCTTGCTAAGGGGGAGTGTTGAAATATTGTAACTTCAAAGAATATTCTACTTGAGAGAAAGTTGAATAATATTATTATATTATATTTAATTAGGCCCTATTGTTCCTTAGTAAAAGTAGGCCCCATTATGCCTTGACAATTAATTGTAAATTAAGAGGGTAAAGTGACAGGTTGGCCATACCACTATTTATAATAGAGGCCAATGCCTCATTTGGACATACTCACCACACTAGATCTGCAGCTATGAAAAAGTGCACAAGACTTGGAGGAACTGCAACTGGGGTTGACATCAAGGAGGGATCTTGGTCTATGTCCTGGTATTTCTTGGTTAAGTGGTGCACTACTCTTCCTAGTGAAGGAGTAGAGAGGATCTTCTGTTCGGTCTTTGGTCTATCTATATTGCGGAATTTTTTGTTGGGTTTTCTCCCCCATGAGGGTTTCCCAAGATAATTTGTGTGTCTCTATTGTTTATGTGATTGCCTCTCTTTCAATGATCTTATTTATGCAACTAATGTGCTAAATGATTATAATAATAAAGAATCAATGTAACTGTTAGTTGTATAAGTAAAAATTCAACAGATTTAACCACACAAATCAAGGACAAATGATGTACCTATATTATCTCTTGATTATATGTTGTAAATTGGACCAACTTTGTTGATGTCGACAACTTCCAAAACCTAATGTAAGATAATTATTGCAGAAATGTAGATTTTGGACAAGTACCTCAAGAATGCCTAAACACAATTATAATGAAGATTCCTTAGGCACTTTTCCTAGGGAAATGAATAATCAATGTAAAAACAACTCAACAATGAACTATTGCAAGTACAAATGTATAATAAGCATGTAACTAGCTCAAACTTGCAAAAGAGCGTGGTGAATCACCCTAGGGTTTCATCAAAAAACTCCAAAATGTAAAATAACAACTATGAAGCACTTAGGAGATAAATTTCACCCTTAGAAATTGTTATATATCCTTTATAAAGAATCCACAAGTGAAAATATAGCTAGGGTAGGGTTAGAATTCACCTTTGAAGTTAAACCCTATCTTTAGGGTTTGATGAACTCTGATTTTCTTTGCTGCAATTTAATTTCCAAAATTGATAAACCTCTTAAATTAACCACAAAAATGTTATATAGAACCTTAGAGCACAATAAAAGTAGGGTCAATTTTCCTCCCTAGGGTTAGATATCAACAATGAAGCATAAACCCTAGGATAAAATTGTCTAGAAAATGAAATTTAATCATGAAATTTTCTCTAAACAATGACTTTTTTTTTTGTATTTTTATCTTTTATATTTTTTTGTATTTTATATAGCATAAAAGAAAATATTTGAATTTTAGGGGTTTTGTGGTTGGTTGTTGGGAGTTGATCCTAATGCATTGTCTCCACTTAGGGCTTATGGGGTCAAGAAGTATGCCCCTCTAAGAATTGGTTATTCAATGTTTATGGATTAGAGTGGGAGACTAGTGTCTCAAGGCTAGTAGTCCCTTATCTAATCGAGACAAACCACGAAAACCAAGGCCCTACAATAATGGTTTCCTCAAGGGAATAGCCTTCACCAAAAAGATCAACAAAATATTGGCAAGAATACTTAAAACCCTTTCCAAGGAGTATAAAATCAATCAAGAGAAGAGATAAGCACTTACCAAATCATTTTAAGGAAGATGGATGAGATACAAACCTGACATGTCCTCCTTCCAAGTGGTTGAGTAACTCTTCAATGGATCGATCTTGCTAGCTTTAATAGAAACTTGTATATTTGCAATAGTCTTTGAAGTACCAAGAAGAATAACTGAGAAAGAAATAGCTCCAAGAACTAACACCAAAACACCAAGTAAAAGATCTTCTATTAATGGCTTGAAATGATCTCTAACAATTCACAACAATTTGGAATGAGAGGAGGACCTTTATTTATAGATGAGGCTCACAACTCCTCCTCGTTCTTTATTCTCTAATTCTAGGTTAATGAAATAAAATAAAAGTGACTTGTCATCCACATACCTTGGATACTAAGTCAATTTACATTGAAAAGATGCTTTACATGCATAAAAATGTCATAAAAGGGGGGACAACATTCTTCTAAGGGTACGATTTTCTCTTACGGTGCAACATTCCATCAAAAATGATATGGGAGACCTCAAAATGTGGCAAGGATTGTTCCTTGGCCACTGTAGCTCCAACGTCCTCCTCCAAACTAGGGAATGTCCTCTCCAAATGTGCATAAAAGGACTCTAAAGGTGGACGACTTCTTCCTTTTGGGCTAAAAAGTCTTCAGAGAGTGATCAAAATCCATCCACATCATCAAAGTGAGTTCCATGTCATGTCTCTAAAGTGAAAAATCACTTAAATGACCTCCACATCATCAAGTTGGCCAAAACCAAGTTCCAATGTCCTCATGAAATGCCCCAAGTGAGGGTCGGCCCTCTCTAGTGAGTAAAAACACCTCCAAAAGTGCCAAACGAGGGGAGTGCTCGAGAATCTACCACATGGCATGTGTAGAGGGTGTCCAAGTGGATGCGAATAACCCATATGTGCCTCAGAGAGTGTGACCAATACCTCGAAAAATGTGATGTGCCTCAAGAGCTATGAGACTTCCTTGGGAAATGTAAAAATAGACAATCATGTGTAGAATTATCTCCAAGGGCCCATGACCAAAGTGTGGCACATACATAAGAGAGAGGGTCCATGTGGGGAAAAATAGGTGTGTTAAACCATGGGTGTGACAACCCTTAAAAAGAAAAATCACCTTTTACACAACAAATAGAATAAGTGAATAGTCAGGGCCCCCGTAAATCATGTATCCTACTACATACACCATAGAATGCAAGCATACCTACCTAGGACATAAATTCCCAACATGGAGGTCACTACCACCACTAAGGGATAGTTGGTTGGAGCAATAAAACCAAGCACCCTGAGACTGGGGGCTAAAAGAACATGCCATGACCGTCCATCTAAGGGGATCTAGGAAAATAACTAGCCAAAACTTGTACATCAATCATCCCATCATGGTGACATACAAATAAATCATCATCACTTTGGGCTCATCATAGTGGTCACATCTTGTGAAAAAATGTAGGGTACACTATAGAGGATTTGAAGTGTAACACTATTTAACCATTTTTTTGACCTTTGGTTTAGGTAGGGGAATCGATAAAATCAAGCCCACAAAGAATTTAGAGTATACTAAATAGAAAACGGATTCAATGCCCAAGTTGTATAAGACCGAAGCTAAGGAGAAGCCTTGTCTTATCGACCAAAAATCCCCACTCATTCAAACTCACCTTTAGTTTTGGAATGACGAGCTAACACATCTGTAAAAAGGGTTTTGACACTATTGATGCAACTTAGGTCAAACCCCAGGGCTCTGAGTATTACAATGATGGAAAGCTAGTCCATCTAGTCGTAGTATTTTTCACAGTTAATTTTGATGAATGAGGCATCTAGGAAGGAAGGTACACCCTTTCCACACCATCCCAAATTCTAATTGTTAGAATTGCAAATGCGGAAAACACAATTCACATATGATAATTAACAATCACACAGATAAGAAACACAAGGATTTCACGTGGTTCACCCAATCGTTGGGCTATGTCCACCAAGCATAGGCATCGATTGTCTTATTATTCAGATCATGGAGATTACATCAGACTTGCAAGTTCTCTCATTCCTCTCACTCTGTCGTCTCTGCCTCTACAGGCTTACATGAATTTTTATGCACTTACACAAGAAACTGATTATTAAATGCACTCATATCCATATTTTAACTTGGTTTGTTTTAGTTGCAACCAACGCAAAATAATAGGATCCAAATCCATCCTTGGAGGAATTCGTTGTCACCAAATCCCAACAATCTCCACCTTGACAACAATTAACCTGATGCCTTGTACCTTCCTTTTGTTCATCACCTTTTCTGCAAGCCAAGAGAAGCCAAGCACCACTGCAACTTCTCTAATAAAACTGGTTTCATGATCTCGCATGTGTGACTTGCATGAGTTTGGATTTCCTGAGGGGTCACTCCACCTCCAACATGTCTTCCACAATTGTGTTGTGAGACATATTTAGTGATAGATCTCCTCCTATCCAAAACACCTATAAAATATACATTACAATTATAACAGACCATCTCAGTGTAACCATTATAGGTGACATTTTTTCTTCTCAAATGCTGAAGCACCCATTTCACTACAACACCTGAATTTGTCACATATCTGACAACATCATTAGCATGTGAAACATCTAGTCTTAACCATTTCATCACATACAACAGACCTCCTACTGAACTTACACGAGACATAACCTTTTCTTCTTTATAGACATGACCTATGCTTGAAGAAAACTTATAATGGAAAGCAAGAGGGATAAAAACCAGTTTTACAATGTTCATATTGAACTCCAACCACAACTTACCATTACCATCTCTATATACTTCTATGCCCATAATTTTTTTTGCTTCTCCTTGATCCCTCATCTGAATTGTCCTGTCCACCCGAGTCATTTT